>CM076577.1:1164040843-1164117297 GCA_034641835.2 Pinus albicaulis
GGCCTTCCTTATTTCCCAATATTATTTATTATACAAAATTAAATATCCACACCCATCCCATAGGATTAGGTGTCAACATTCCCCCCTTTAATCCAAAGGGATGTTGGTGAGCCCAAGCATCGATCTGAACCTTTCAAACTTTTCTCTTCCAAGTGCTTTGGTGAAGATATCAGCAGTTTGCTCATTTGTGGAACAATGATGTAGATGGATGGTTTTGGCCTGAACATGATGTCGAATTAGATGGTACTTTGTATTGATGTGCTTTGTTCGAACATGGAACTTTGGGTTCTTGGCCAACTTTATTGCAGAAGTGTTGTCGATCATGAGTGGTGTGGAGTACATTTGTTTCATCTGCAAATCTTCCAGGATTTTCCGGAGCCACACAATTTCTTTTGTTGCTTCAGCTGCTGCCACATATTCTGCCTCGGTCGTGGAATCTGCTGGAACTGACTGTTTGCGTGATCTCCATGAGACATCTCCTGATCCAAGACTCATGGTGTAACCTGTAGTAGACACCCCTGTTTCTTTGTCGCCATCAAAGTCTGAATCAGAGTATCCGATCAAGCTGAAGTCGCCTACCTGTGTATATTTGAGTCCAAAGTCTTGAGTCCCCTTCAATTACCTTAACACTCTTTTCGCAGCAGACTAATGTCCTTCACAAGGTTTTTGCATGAACCTTGAGAGGATTCCAACAGCAAATGAAATGTCAGGTCTGGTGGTGGTCAAGTAGATAAGACTTCCTACAAACTGTCTATACTTATTTGCATCCTCAAAGTCCTTCCCTTCAATAGATGTGAGCTTCAAGTTTTGTTCCATTGGAGTGGTTAAGGGATTACAGTCATCCATGCCAAAATTGTTCAAGAGATCTCCAATGTACTTCTTTTGAGAAAGAAATATGAATTTAGAATGTTGAATTACTTCAATACCCAAATATTAATGAACATGACCCAAATCAGTCATTTCAAAACCTTTCTTCAACTCTTTCTTCATGGATGCAATATAGCTCTCATTGTTTCCTGTTATCAAAATATCATCTACATATACCACAAGATATACAATTGTTTTTCCAACTTTCTTAACAAACAAAGTTGCATCATCAAGATCAAAATGTTTGAAATCAAGTTTCAGAAGATGCTCGGTCAATTTCTCATACCAGGCTCGTGGTGCTTGCTTGAGGCCATACAAGGATTTTACAAGTTTGCAAACTTTGTGTTCTTGACCCTTTATCACAAATCCTTCTGGCTGCGACATATAAACTTTCTCCTTTAGATCTCCATTCAAGAAGGCTGTTTTTACATCCATCTGATGGACTTTCCATCCACTCTGAGCTGCTAAGGCAAAGAGAGTCCGGATGGTGGTCCATTTTGCTGTGGGAGAAAAAGTTTCTTCATAATCAACTCCTTCTTTCTGTGCGAATCCTTTTGCCACAAGCCTAGCCTTGTGCTTGTCAAGTGAGCCATCTGCTTTGTACTTGTTCTTGTAGACCCACTTACAGCCAATTGGTTTCGTTCCCAAAGGCGGATCAACCAGCTTCCAAGTGCCATTCTTTATCAAGGCATCATACTCCTTCTGCATCGCTTCTTTCCATTCATCATGAGAAGCGGCTTCTTTGAAGGAAGTTGGCTCATGATCTGTAGACAAACTCAATTCACAGTTATAAGCAATATCCATATCAACAGGGGAATCATAATTATCTACATCACCTTCGATTTGTTGAGTGGAACTTCTTGTTCTTGTTTTTCCAACCTCATCAGGATGAACATTCTCCAGTGTCTTTGTCAGCCATTTGGGAGGACCTTTCTGAGATGGCCCAGGCTGGTCATTTGACTGAGTTGGGATTTATTCAAGATTCAATCTCCCAATTCTGTCAATCACATCATCCAATGTGTCATCCGTGGTTGTTTCTTCATGAGGGGGAGAGAGTGCTTCAGGACATGATTCCACAGTTTGATTCAATATCGGAATCCCCCCTTCAAGATGTGGAATCACATTATCAAATTCTTGGAAGGACTTTGCATGTGTGAATCTATTCAGGCAATCAATTTGCCGCTCAACAACCTTGTCACTCTTGGAAGATTCAAGAAATATACATCTCTTGCTATTAAAAATTTCTTATTTGCTTCATCATAGAGACTATATCCTTTGGAGGTATTGGAGTACCCCAAGAAGATACATTTGCGACTTCTAGCACCAAGTTTGTTCCTTTGACCCTTGGGTATCAAGGCATAACAAGTGGACCCAAAGACCCTGAGATGCTTTACCGAAGGAATGTGGCCATGCCACATTTCAAAAGGAGTTTTGTTTCTAATTGAACTTGAAGGACACCTATTCTTTATGTAAACAGCACATAGAACTGCATCAGCCCAAAACATCAATTTCACATTCTTGAAAAATAACATGGAGTGGACCATATTTAAAATAGTTCTGTTCATTCTTTCAGCTACACCGTTCTGTTGTGGATTATATGGCATAGTTGTTTGATGTTTGATTCCATGTTGATGAAGATAATTTTCAAATTCGTTTGAAGTGTATTCTTTTCCATTATCAGTACGTAGAGAGCCAATATGTGTTTGTGCATCATTTTCAATCCATGCATGAAAATTCTTAAAAGTTTGAAAAGCATCAGACTTATTCTTCAGTAAGTAAATCCAACACATTCTGGTGTAGTCATCAATAAATGTCATCATGTATTTGTTTCCATTTGCAGAAGCAATAGGCATAGGGCCACATAAATCTGAATGAACAAGCTCAAGTTCTCTATGTGCTCTGGAGTGTGAATCATGAAATGGCTGTTTGCTACGCTTTCCTAGAATACAAGCATCACATTCCTTAGGTTTTCTAGGAATTGTAGGTAGTCCATTAACACCATTTTTCTTCAACAAATGAAGGTTTTCATAGTTTAAGTGTCCAAATCTAGCATGCCATAAAAGACTTGAGGGGAATGTACCTTCATCATGATGTGAACTGAATGCAAAGTTTTGAGCATGAGCAGATGAACCTTTCAGCTTCAAGAGTCTCCCTTCTTCTATTTCCTCCATGACAAGTGAGTGATCTGATGCTTTTCTGACCTCTGCCTTGCCATCAAACAAGTGAACTGAGTGTCCTTGCTGCCGGATTTCAACCAGGGACAACAAGTTTCTCTTCAACTCTGGGAGGTATAGAACCTCATGTAGGATATGATCAGGAAGACCAGGCAGTTTAAGCCTGACTGTGCCAAGCCCTGATGGCTTGAGTTTGGATTTATCTGCGAAATACACTGCTCCATCAACTTTGTCAGTGAATTCTTCAAAAAAATCTCTTCTAAATGTCATGTGACATGTTGCTCCTGAATCTAGCAACCAATCATCTCTCCATGAAGTAAATGAAACATCAAATAGGTTTTCAGTTACTCCATTGTTACAATGTGCTAGAACAGAATGAGTTGATTCAGGTGGTTTACCTTTGTCTTTGTCATTAGTTTTACCTTTGTCTTGATTTCTTTGTTGCTGAGCTTTAGATTGTCTGCCCCCCTTTTCTCTGAAGTTTCTTCTTCGTCTTCTGCCATCTCTTCCTCTAGATGAATCTGAAGCATGTCTCTTTTCTCTCTGTGCCAAGTATGCAGCCTCTTTAGAAGATGAAGGGACTGTCATCTTCTTTTGAAGGAGGAGAGAAAAAAAAAAAAAAAAAACTTTGCTGGAGAATCTCTTTTGAAGGAGAGAAAAAAAAAGGCACTCTTTGCTAGAAAATATACTCAGTTTAAAAGGATAGAAACATTGCTAAAAATACGAAGACTGAATTTAAAAAGACACAAACTCTTTGCTAAAAACTGAATTCTGCAACAAAAAAAAAAAATATATGTACTTTTTTTTTTTTTTTGGAGAAAAAAAAAATTTGTATGGGAGGCGATATGGAAGGGCGGTATTATGAAATGGAAGGTCGATATGGAAGGGCGGTAATGAATATAATGAGGGGCGGTATTGAGAAGGGCGGTAATGAATATAATGAGGGTGGTAATGAATATAATGAGGGGCGGTAATATATGGTGGATTGTAAATAGCGCTGGAGGAGGGCGGTATAGAATATGGGAGGGATGAGATTGATGTGGGAATGCAGGGAGAGATAGAAGTGAGGGGGCGCGAGTGTATGAGCGATAGAGAAGGCCAAAAAGCCAAAATTTTACTTGTTTAAAAATTTTATTATTATTACATGCTAATAAATTATTTTTTGTCCTAAACTCTAATCTCACCATTCCATTATTCAAATAAAAGAAATAAACCAATATATTTAATTCACTTTGTAAAAATAACTCAATCTCATATCTTTCATATAATATAGACTTTTACTTTTAAGCATATGTATATATCCACTCTTATGTATTTTCTTTTTCTCAATAAAAATGTTAAAAGTGATGATTTTTAGATTTTTCTCAATAAACTTTGAAACTTCAAAAATTCAATGGTTTACATCTTTTCTCTTGCATTTCTCAATCATAAGTGACTATTTTTCCATCTTTCTTAATAAATTATAAAATTTCAAATTTTTATATCTTTTCTGTTTCACCTTATTCCAGTTTCTTATTTTTTTATATTTCATATTTTATATCTTTCTTTTTCATTTATAAATCATAAATGTTAAGAGTAACCATTTTCCCATCTATCTTAATAAACTTCGAAACTTCAAATTTTTATATATTTTCTCCTTTACCTTATTCCACTTTTTCCACTTTCTTTCAAGTCTTTTTCAATCATCAATGCTAAGTGTGATCATTTTTCCTTCTTTCTTAACAAATTTATATGATTTTAATCTCAGATCTTTATATAGTTTCTCTTCATCTTATTCAACTCTTTTCCAAATCAAATTTTAAAATATTTTATTTTCTCTTTCATCTTATTCAACTCCTTTCCCAATCAAATTTTAATTTTTTTAATTTTTTTATTTATTTTACACTCTTTCTGTTTCTATATCGCATTCAATAAATTGATTATAAATATCTTATTAAATGATATCAAAACATAAAGTTTGCACTAGATCCTTCCTACCATTACTTACTGTAATGAATTTTCAGTTTCCCTGTGTATAAAAAGTGGTTTCATTATCATAAAATTGAAAATGTTAAAATTGAGTATAATATTTATATAGTTGTATTAATATAAAAATAATAATTAACAAAAAAATTTAATAATTATATTGAGATAAGTATTTTATAATACTAAAAGAGATATATAATTTTTTATGGATATAAATTCAAATTGTAATATATTCTCTAAATATATATAGCTAGTTTTGATTTTAAGTATAATAAAACATCAATAATCTCACTCTCATTTGTAAGCAGTGAGGTATTTTGCAATCTTATTAAAAAAAAATAAGGATAGGGAGATGTTGTGGTGTTCTTAAATGAGTACAAACATTTAAATATTGACTAAACAAAAATTTCTTTGTACATTCATATCAAGTTTAGAATTCCATATGGAAAATCTGTATTTTACATGGATTAATATCATATGAATAAATATATATATTTAGAGTTACTACCTACCATATTTTAAGCAAGTCTTTCCACCAAAATAGGTAGAATTAGTGTGGAGTTAAGCATATTTACTAGGAGTTACTGGCTACCATTATTTATTTATGTATTTCTTAACACAAAAATAGATACATGTAAAAATTTGATGGTTGCTTCACTTAACTCTATTTTAACAATATAAATTTCATATATAAGATACATATAAGATAAAACAATTTTTTTTATTTTTTTTATCAATTTATATAATTAAAGTATGAAGAAATGATGATTCACACTTATCCATATATATTAACCATTAGATTATAATTTGTAACTATTATCATATTATAATTATTTATGATATTATGATAATATAAGTTAGATATCTTGCATGATATTAAGTTAGATATATTATATCATATTAAGTTATTTAAGTAAGATAAGATTGTTGTATGACTTGGAGACAAAGGTGATGTTTTCCTCATGGAATTTGTGAAGAGTTTATCAAGAATCAACTTTAAAATGATAGAAAAAGAAGTGAAGGTTGTGATTGAAGACCCATTTAGACATTTATATCCAATTTTCCCTTATTTTAACTTGAGAGATGTCAATGCCAATGGGAGTTAGGTTTGATGGTGAAGAGTGTGATGTTAAGACACTCGTGATGAAAAGGTCACCAGCTCCAATCCCCCCGAAGGAAAAAAAAAAAAATCCAGCCATGATAAGGGTTGGTGTGGCTGAGGCCAGGGGCGATCCTCGGGTGATTTTGACGGCTTAGATGCCCCTTGGTCGTAGTTTCTTAGACCATAGGTTTGGTGTGAAGTCATGTAAGGACCCACATTACCAAGCAAAAAAATAAAAAAAAAACTTGAGAGATGTCAACAAGTTTAAGTATCTGAATAATATAGAGAAATTTAACATATAATTGGGTTTAATATTAATAATAAATTGAATATTAATATTAAATGTTTAATATTAAAATATAGTTATCTCAATATTATTAGGTTTAATAATTCAATTAGAGTTATCTCGGATTGTTGGGATGAAGGAATGAAATCCACCCCACCCAAGTTCAATTCCTCCAAGTGACATGGAAAATGTTGACAATATTAATAGCATACATATATTCCTCATATGAAATATATAGTATTAAAAAAATAGGTTTAATAGTTATGCATTGATATTAATATTAATATAATTTTATATTTAATATATTAATGTATTAGGGTAGAGAGATTTAATATAATATACTATTATTATATTAGACATAGTATTATAATATTATAATATAATGTCTAAAAATAAAATATTATATAATATTTAAAATAATACCATATAATATTATGTTTATTATTATTATATGATATTATATCTCCCCATGGAGGGTCCCCTTGTTGATTTTTGTAGCATTGGAAAGTGTTCTAAGTCTCAAACTTTGTGAGGATACCTGGACATCAGTATTCCAAAGAACCCAGAAATCGTTTATGGAAATTCCACTCGGTTCATGTCTTATTAAAACAATTATTTTTTTAATGCAGACCTAAGTCTAAACTTAAGAAAATTAAATAATTAAAGGGTATTAATAAGACAGAGTGTGAATCTTCTAGAAAACAAAGATCAAGTCAAGTTTTAATCTTAGCCATTGATTAGAATTCTAATCTAGGTCGTTGATTCATCAATGAGAAGATTATAAAAGAAGGCTAGAGGGTCATTTGGAAAACAAGCCGGGCATACACTCAGTACCCAAAGGAGATCAATTCTGGAGGAATAGAATTCGATCTCAATGGGAGAGTTGCAGGGTGGGGAGTTGAAGAAGCAGAAGGTGAAGGATGGAGTCAGCAATGAATGAACTCAAGGACAGAGGGATACAGTGGGTCACAGGAGGCAGCGCAGAGTTGCACCACAGTGAACCCACGCAGAGCCTACACAAACTTACGCAGTCTAGCACAGGGACTGTACAGAAAAACACACAGACAAGCACAGAGGAAAGCATAGGTTGATCAGGGTGTCAGGAAATTTTCGGGAGGAGCTGAGAATTTTGTCACAAGTGTTTTCAGATTTTATCTGTCATTGTATTCCTTGTAAATATTCAATTAATGAAGAATATTAATAAAAACTTCATCTGTTGCGCCAATTTTCCTTCATTGTGTTTTTCCAGGGACATTTGTCCAAAAATAACTATGTATGTGATTGGTTCTTATGCTTATGGTATTCACTGTTTACTTCTCTGCATATATAATTGTGAATGTTGCAGTAGTATTTATTTCGAATTTTACTGATAAATTTTTGTAAATAACTTATTGAAGTAATAAGTAGGAGAAATAAATCTATCACTACAACTATAGATTTTCAGATTGAAAATTTCACATGGTATCAGAGCCAAAGATGAGTAATAGGAATGGAAAATTGACAAGTGAACATAAATTTGAATTGTGGTAGCAGGTTGGTGGGGTTCACATAGTTCTCCAAAGAGGAAAAGAAGCATGATAGAATAGATGGATCATGATGTTTCTGTTCTGGCATCCAAACTTGAAGAAGAATTTTATTTTGTGTCAAGCACTGCTTCTCTGGAAGTCTGGTACATTGATAGTGGAGTTTCTGCTCATATGACATCAGTACATGAATGTTCTTCTGACTACCAAGAGGAGGAGATGAGTTTTAAAATAACCATGGGTAATAAAGAAAAATGTACCCCTATTGGAAGAGGTACCATATTATTTCAGACCGAAGCCAAAAATAATCTTTGGGCCACTAATGTACTGCATGTGCCCGAGCTGGGAATTAACTTGCTCTCAGTGTCTCAACTTCAAAACCAAGGTATGAAGTTTATTTTATTAGTAATAGGGTTTACGTCAAACATACCAGTTGGAAGAAGAAAGCACATATTGGAGTAAGGAGCAACAAAATTTATAAGTTGCAGCTCGAATCCCCAATGACACTGATTGGAAGCATTGATGAAATGGACCTGAATGAACTATGGCACAAAATAATGGGACATTTGCATCATGGGGCGTTAAAAATCCTCAAGAAAATTGTCACATGAGTTCTAGAACTGAGCACCAAAGGGGACAATGTCTGTAGAGGGTGCGTACTAGGTTTTAAATATGCCAAGGAAACTTATCCAAGAAGCAACAATAGGTCCAAGAGTGTATTGGGCCTGATGCACTCAGATATCTGTGGACCAATGTCCACTAGAGTGCTTAGTGGTGTCGAATATTTCGTCACCTTTATTGATGACCACTGTAGAAAACCCTGGATCTACTTTTTGAAGACCAAGGATGAAGTCTTTAGTTGGTTTAAAGAGTTCAAAGATCTGGTAGAAAATCTAACAGGGAAGCATATCAAGATATTGCATTCAAACAATGGTGGTGAATACACAGACAAGGAATTCACTGGGTTATATGCAAGGGAAAGTATAAAAAGAGAGTGGACCGCTTCGTATAATTCAGAGCATAATGGTGTGGCAGAAAGGAAAAATAGGACTATTGTTAAGGCTACAAGGGCGATGTTATATGATCAAGACATGCCCAAATTTTTGTGGGTTGAATCTTTTAATACAACTGTCTATGTTCAGAATAGGATCCCTCATGCTACATTGGGAAAGATCATGTCAGAAAGTGTCTTCATTGGTAGAAATCCGGAAGTGAGTCACTTTAGGATCTTCGGCAGTACAACTTACTGTTATGTGCCCAGTGAGAAGAGGATGAAGTTGGATATGACTATGGAAAATGGGTATCTGCTAGGATACAATGAGAATGAAAAGGCATATCACATATATATTCCTGAGAGCAGGAAAGTTATGGTGTGAGGGGATGTGAAATTCTTAGAGGATAAAGCCTTCAGAAGGTCTCGCGAGTTGCCTTCTACAACACAGTCTGAGGAGGATCCGCTGGTTCAATCTCAACAACCAATGGCAGATAATTTAGCTGCCTTTCCAAGGCATGAGGATCCAAGGGATATTTCTCCTAAGGACTTGCAGGAGGGAGAGCAGGTAAATCTGCCAACTACCAGTGGGAGAATGATCAGGGAACTATGAAAAATTCTGAGGGATGCAGAAGACTTTGTCGAAGTCCCCCGAAATGAGAAGAGACAGTGTAAGCAGCGTGAGAGGTATCAATACTTGGTTGCACAGGTCGGGGAACCTTCCAGTTTTCGGGAAGCAGCTTAGCACTAGGTGTGGGTAGATGTAATGGTGGAAGAGTATAGTTCCATCATGATAAATGATGTTTGGGAAGTAGTCCCCAAACCTCAGGAGAGATTAGTTTTAGGATCAAGATGGATCTACAAGGTCAAGTATGCTGTAGATGGGAGATGTTATCACTAGAAAATTGTAAAGGAAAAAGACATCAAGAAATGTCAAGCAGAAGGATTTACAGGGAAGAAAGACATTACACAATCTAGAAAATTTAACTTTTCCTAAGGTCAAGCAGGCAAATTTATCAAATAGCGCACAGAAAACACTAAACCTAAGCGATCCGTGTGGCCTTTTCTTCGATAGTAGCAAATATCTTCACGCCTATCCCTCAAATAGCCGCATGATCCTAAGTATGGTGGAAGCTCACCATCTGGGATCACTTGACACACTTAAGGAAGAATATTCTCCACTTAAATCCGCCAAGTACAGTCGCCTTGGAGCCACCTTGAGGCCTCAAGTGTAGCACACAATGGAATCAACCTCCCACTCTTGTGTCACCATCTACAATTGTACCAAGAGAGGGATGGAAATTTGAATTTTTCCTATAAAAAACCACCATGGGAAGAAAAATTTAGAACACATTATTATGATGGCCAAATTTCCCAAGAGAAAACTAGCATTATGTTGTCCAATTAGCAAGGAATGTAAGGATTCAGTTGTTTGCCATCCAAAATCTCAATCCAAGAGAAGAAGTGAATCAATTGTCTATTATTCTACCACCCGTCGAGGAGAGAGAGAGGATTGCAAGAAACTTAAGGGAAGAGCCCTCCTTGCTTTGAATATTAGAGCTCCATAGCTCTAAGGATTCATTGCAAGTGTTTTAGCGTCCTACCTCTTTTTACCACCAGCAACTAATAAAATGGGATGATTTCTCCATTGCTATTATTAGTTTGTTTAACTCAATAAGAGCTTGCATTGTATTTGTATTTCTTGTTTCTTGTTTCTCCTCTATTGTAGCATGTTATGTTTTGTACTTAGTTTTCTACATGTTATGATGTTTCACTAACCATATAAAAACTCATTTTGACCTAATACATGCTTGTAGAAAATCAACCTCCCCTACCAAGCACAGTGCATTTTGTCCACCCACATGCCAAATGCACTACAATAGGATTGGCGACTCCACTTCTTTCTTCTTCTTAAACTAGTGGTTGTTGTTTGTAGGACCTCTTTCGTGCCTAGACTTGCTGCAGGACCATTCCTTCCTTCCCTCAACATATCTCATTCAACTTATGTGAAGAGATTCAGTTCATATAAGGCGGAATTTTTGCGCATAGCAAACACATGCGCATTCAACTGAGATAGACATGAAAATTGTGCGCCTGTGCTAAAATAAGCCACGCGGAAACCATTGAACACTTTTTTCACTGATTTTATTCATTTTTAGAAATTGTAAAGTGATTGGCAACCCATAATTAATTTTCCATCACCATGTTCTGGTGTTTCTTGACTGATTAGGACATGTTTTTGGCTGAAATTTAGCTTAGCTATTACATTGTTTTAATTTTAGTTTATTACCACAAATCTTACATTGTTTATTTAGGGGGAAATTAAGTGGCTTTTAAATCCACACATGCTATCTGAATGAACTAGTTGTTGATAATAGACACCAAACACATAGGATTAATTAGCAAAAATTAAGTGGCCCATACATCCACACATCTTTAGATAGTTTTCATTTTTTCAAAATTTTTGTATTAGTTTAGTTTAATTTTTTTCATTAGGATTAAAGACTAGGATCAAAGTGTCGAAAAGAAGGCAAGTAATCTCTGCCACCCTTTCACCTCTTGGTGAGCTTGGGTATGCATATGAAAGCTTTCTTGAGATATTTTTCCATCTCCCTATAGTGGAAAACTTAGTCTAACTAGGAAAAAGTGTAAGCGGCCCATTATCTGCACATTGTTTATTTTTTGAAAGGAACAATCACACATAGTTTAATTAGGAAAGGAGTATAAAGTATCATTGCATATCCACATATTATAACATTGTGATTGTGCACTTCATTACACACACAAAGCTTCAGTAAGTTAGGACCTTGTTCCTCTTCTTACAGTCACTTCACCAAGGCACACCTTAAGCAAATTAAGACTCTCTAAAACTAACCACTAGTTGAACTCACTAAATTCTCCCCATAGGGGCCACAAAATAAATTATAGTTTAGGTTAGGAACATTGGGGATACACATCCAATAAGTCGCCATTGTCATTCTACATTCTTAAACATAGATGTTGACTATTTAGGGAGCTTAAAATCCATCTATCCGCCCATGGAACAGAATTCCCAAGTACTACAGAGACTCGATTCAGAAGGGGTTAAGCTTAGGCCCAGTGTGTGAGGTACTATTTGGGGATACTTGACCCATATGGTGCTCAGTACTAGTAGATGAATACCAAGAAGCTCAAGAATCGAACGCTCACGTGGGATGACAGTACTTTAATGGAAAAATATAGGGAATCCTTCCCTATAGGTGACGGTGCAGGCAGCACTAGATCCTCATACCTTTACCTTGGTTGATTCTTTGGCTGCTGAATGGTGTCACTAGTTATTTCGGGACGTTAGCCTCAGTACCCATAAAAATATATCTTCGCAAGGCCCAGTTACATTTGAGAGCATGAGGATGATTAGGTCTTTCTAGGATTTTTTAGTATCATACGTGAAAAAACCAAAACCATATTTTTTGCTTGACTGATCACATAGATTTAATCTAAAGGGGGAAATTACCGTTTATTTTTTGCTTTGTTTTATGTATGTGATCACATTTTTCTTTGGTAATAATCTCTCTCCTCTCATAAAACTAATTTTTTTTTCCAAAATTAAACTGATTCGACACCATAATGAACCCAATGGGACCTCGTCGATCTAGATGTGTTTTGGACCTCCCCCCATTAGAGGGAGGTGTTCTAGGTCTTTCACCATTCAGGTGTCAAAGAAGATACACAACCACCCTTATTGGTTCATCCTTTATCGGGGAATATTTATTTGGAAATCCCGAAGGGTCACCCAATGTCACACCTGTGGAAACCCCCACAGGATCACCAGACACAACTCCTCCCACAACCCCCAGAGGGCAGAGGAGTGCTACCCCTCCAGGGAGTCAAAAAAACACATAGAAGATTCATGTTTTTCCATAATACACAATGGAACTCAATACTCAGTTACCTTTTATAGCATCATTAAACCTCCTATATCTATCAAAGCTAACTAACAATCCCATTGTGCATAGCCCCAATTAGCCCCCCATGTCCACAAAGCTCCCTTCGAACATTCCAAAATTTGAAGGGAAGCAAGCGAAAGACCCCAGAAATCATGTAATGAATTCCCACCTATGGTGTTCATCCAATAGTATTATTGATGATACTATTCAACTAATACTATTTCAACACACCTTAATCGGACCAGCCATGAAATGGTATGTGGAGCAGCCTTCTGCTTCACATGGAAACTTTAATGCCCTCGCTATTGCGTTCCTTGCATATTTCCATTTACCCATCCACCATGATTTAGGAATGGAGTTACTGACTCATTTTAGGAAAATGCCACCTTTCCATATCTTGAACCATCTCCATGAATGGCGATGACGTCGAAGTTTGTGTAAATCCAAACTCGATGATAGAGTTTTACTGGACCTATTTTTGAAGACTCTCATAGTAGAGATTTCAAAAGATGTGGAAACACAAGGACCCACCTCCGAGGAGGACGCCATTAGAAAATCCCAACAACTCGAACTTATATAAACTCAGTCAGGATACATTTACAACGTCTTACCTAACACCCTGCACCTGCAAACTTACAAAGAATTTCCAGGCGCATTGAATACTGCAAACGGATTGATCGGGTCATTGACCCAAGGTCACCTAGGTAGAAGTATCCAGTACACAGGTTACTCATATGATCTTAACCATAACATCATGCAACATGGCTACCACCAGAGTCATCCTGCACCTCTACAGAATATGACCAATAAGGTGTCGCCATACCACCATTAGTAGGGAGGATCATACCCTCCCTCGTAGGGGACCTAGTACACAACTAGGAACGTTGATGAAAGAGCTTCCCCCCCAGTAACCATATACCAACCAGGGACAAGGACCCCAATATTCCCCCTCCCCAGTAAAAAACCCACCGCTGCAAAACAATGCTCTTGTGAACTTCATGCAACCTTCTCAGGATCAGCCATGCCTGTCTTACGACCAGAAGAATTGTAGTAATCCTCCTATGCTGAAAATAAAAGGCCGAAAAATAAAGAAAAGGGAGATTCTAGATAGGGGTAGTAACCAACAATGCCCTCCGTGACCTCAGTCTGGGGGCAACCCCAACCAAAATCAAAACCAGGAGCCAAACAACTCCCAACGGCAGAACAAGAGGGCCAATCTGTGGATGAACCATTCTTGTGCTATTTGTAGTGAGTATGGAAATTAGACTCATCATTGTCCCAAACTCCCTGAGCTTAAGAAACTTTAGGGTAACTATGGCCAAGGGGGACCTACACAGCAAACCGATGTAATGTAAGAGCCCTCTCCCAACCAAGGGGTGGTTAGTACCCTACAGCAAAAACCACCCCCAAATGATTCTGGGAACAACAACCATGAAATCTATATGACTGGCAAGGAAAAGTTCTTTCAGACAAGGAATCGAAGCTATGATGCTCCCCCAGACACAAACTCATCAGGGACCAATACGAGTGCACCTACCGCACCGTTGACTATAACCAAACTGCCTATTGAACCCCCCAAAGATGGATAAGGTTCTGCCAAGGCGAGTGGGAAACCACTCAAAAGCAACCCATAACTACAACCTTGTGGAAAATTTAGCACAATCTCCCACTTCCATGTGAGCTTTAGAGGTCCTGCAATCTTTCCCAAAGCAACGGAAAGCTTTACTTTCCACGTTAGGTGCCATCGACCCTGCCGATTCGCGCCTAATGGATTTTGACTTAGAAAAAGACACCCCTAGGCTTCCTTCATTGGTCACCTTTAAGATACCGGTGTCAGTCCAAAATATCACTATACACCGATGTATCATCAATGAGGGTGCATCTACAGGCATCATGTCCAAAATCGTCTGGCAGAAGTTAGGATCTCCCGAGCTAAAGCTGTCTGAAATCACGCTCAGAGCATATGACAGGCGCCATTATGCTCTCATCAACCTCTATCAAAATGTCCCTATTAGCTTGGCCGGAAAAATGGTACTCATAGATATTGAGGCCTTGGACGCTCAAATTGACTACAATATACTCCTTGGGTGAAGTTATATGTATGCCATGTCTGCCATAGTGTCCTCCATTTTTCGAGTGATTATGTTCCCCCACGAGGATCGAATCATCACTGATAACTAATTGACATGCCATGAAAAATGACCCATGACGATTGTCAATGTCATTCTACCCTATGTAGACACATCTACAGAGTCGCTCATGCGGTATCGAGAATATGGCCTTGGCCAGTTCAAACTGTCATCTATCATCATATCATTCCTAGGTGACCCCCTGTCATACTAGAAGCAATCTCTGATATCACAAGGGCCCTGGTGTGCATGATGTTATCATCAAACACCAAAACCAGCCAGGAGACGAAGACTAGTAATAATGAAACCAATGCCACTAGAGCAACTTTTCTACCCTACGACATCTCCCAAACTCCATGCTTAAACCCTCCACCTGGTTTTGTATCACAACAAGTCTTGGAAACGGTAACATTGCCAAACATGTCTTTCATGATACCTGTCTAGTATTTGGTCCCACCAGCCATGTTGGGAGGCTCTGGCATCACATCTACAGGAATAAACCCTATCACTCCTTAGCAGGTGACACTGGTTAAAGAGATTCCCGTAGCAACACCGGTTAAAGCGACCAATAAAACCCACAAAAAAGGGAAAGAAATAGAAAACCCCATCATACCAAGGACACTGTAACATTGTGCATTATGAGACATTGTAGGCCATCCTACCAATATTTGCTTGGAATTAGATGAATTAAAACCTCTTATAAACTTCGAAAGAAATGTCACGGCCCCAAATTCCCATAAAAAGGAACCAACCACAAAAAATCAAGGAAAATCATTACGCACCAAGCACGCATCTGCTATCTGCAACCATTATGTGAATTACACTAATCATTGCCCAGAAATGACGCGATATCGGGATGCCTTGCATGCCCTAAAAAAATCTTACCAAGAGGATCCCTCACATCCCCCCATGAAAACGGATGAGGAAGAACCTCGAGTCATATTATACGTACAAGAGGCGAGGTAGTCACCTGAGAGACCACCTCCACCTCAGTTTATCCCTCCACCTCTTGTCCAACGATGTGCATTATGTGATGAACATGATAATTTCATCGTTGACTACGTAGCCCTAGAGTTTTTCAGAGATGGTATCCTGTTAACCCCGTGTACTATTTCGGCCTATGGGAAGCCCAATATTCATGTTAGGTATGTTATGGCGATCACCCGTTATGTCATTGCCATTATATCCCTAATTTTTGTTCGGCGTTAACCAGTTTACACATGGCCATATTATGCCTCTCCCTAGGAGACGACTCAGATATGGAATCCATGGAAATCTTGACAATGCAAGAGGATGTGACAAGAAGATCCATTCTATTCTGACAGGGGGCACATCGTCACTCCCAATCGCCCTCCATGGAAAAGCAGCCAGCCAAGGGGCACATCATCACTCCCAATCACCCTCCATGGAAAATACCAACCTATGGGTTATAAAACGCACATAACCGTTTGGTCGCCAAAGGCCCGGGCCTAGAATCGCTCCGAAGATGGTATCCAATCACTTTACCAGCCCAGAGGGAGGGGAATACCCAAGAAATACATTCTTGTCTAGTCTGTCAAGGCAACCATCAAACTCAACATTGTACTTACATCCCCCAAGTGCGCCCACTAATAGACATCGTACGCTCGTTGGAAACGCACTGCCATGATATAGTCAGTCTAGAGCCAATAGAACCTAATGCAAGGCATACTGGCCCTAGGCAGCCTACCCCCTATTAATACCAAAGAATTAGGCGAGACAAATCAATGCACCATCCTAGTAGGGCCCATGTGTAGCCAAGGACGGTATGCGGGCCATGTGATAAAATGGACCACCAAATCAATCAATGTAAGGAACTGAAGAACCTTACAAACAACCTTCAGAAGGACACCCCCATCCCGCAGATCAATCTCTCTAATCGAGAGAAAATCACACACTATTATTGCAGGATCTGATCACAATTCCACCATACGATGAGTTGTGAGTACCTCCCAAGGCTACGAGCGGAAATAGTTACATTAAGTCTTAACTCCCCAAAAGAGCTAGAGCTTCCAAAACCAAAAACTTGGAGATGGAAAAATGGAATCATACCCCTGCGCTTGATCCTTTCCAAGTGCCCACTTCAGGGATAACGAGTAGCATTGGTTCTCATACCATCTACTCAGTAATAACTGTGATACCGTGCACCATTTGCACTAGTCATAACCAAAAAATAGAGTCATGCCCCTTAATGGAAACATTTAGGTGCCTCTGCACCAAGCACAATTTTCAAATCCATGAAAGTGAAAATAGTCTTAGCATTCCTCGTGAGGAACCTAGAATTTCTCTCATACAAGCCACCACGATGGAAATTCCTCCCCCACCCAATGTTGATGACACACAACATCACACACGATTCATCTCATCATGCGTAAGAACCATGTATCGTGTTGTCTGCTCATCCTTCATTGATGTCAAGACCGCTATAACTATGAGAGTATTTGTACCAATGATAGTGCAAAATCAATCTGTCTGCACCCTGTCGATCATGTATGGTTCCACAACATCAAATATGGAATCCTATTCATGTCTGTTGACCATATTTTCGTTAGGATTGAACCACCTCCTCATGACCTCACGCAAACCCACTCCCCCTTAGGATCCTTGTTTCACTCAAACGAGGATATTCTGGAGGCCATGATGGAACCAGCTTATCCGTGGGATGCAATGCATCACCGCTCGTTTTTCCTTCCCGAAAATACGTTCACCCCTAACAACCCATGAAACCAAGAGATATATGCGATCAAATCAAACATTTCCTTCCATCTGGGAAATTCGATTGGTTCAAAAATCTCATTCTGGCACCCGATGCGTTCGAAGAAGGGAACATGTCCAACATTTCACCAACCATTAAGGTAAATATCTCTAGAAAACTTGAGAAAATCGAAGAAATATTACTGGGGGAAGCGTGTTCCCCAGACGAAGTAACCTCTTACACAAATTTGTTGCAAGAATATAAGGACATATTTGCATGGGATTATTCAGAAATGCGAGGGCTCAGTCCCACTATCGTAGAGCACCATATTGACACCTAGCTTGACGTACCACCAGTATGCCAGAAACAATGTCAATTGCACCCATCTAAGGTAGAAGAAATTAAACTAGAAATCGATAAGCTTCACAAATCCGGGTTTATCTACCCCATAGCTTACACATCATGGGTTTCCAACCCTGTTCCCATCATGAAAAAATAGGGCACCATTCGCGTCTTTACTAATTTCTGAGATTTGATCAAAGCTTGTCCAAAATACAATTACCCTACCCCATTCATCAACCAAGTCATCGACACTTGAGCTGGACACGAGGCCCTCTCCTTCATGGATGGTTTCTCAAGGTATAACCAAATTCAAATTTGGCATACCGATCGATACAAGATTGCATTCACCACACCATGGGGCACTTTCGCATACCAGGTTATGCCATTTGGTATGAAAAATGTTGTAGCCACTTTCCCACATGCCATGAACTATATATTCCATGATCTATCCCACCTTATCCTCGCCTACTTGGACAACCTCACCAATTGATCCAAGAAGTGATCTGGTCATCTCGAAGATCTGTGGCTGGTATTCCAAAGATGTTGGCAATACAACCTATGCTTGAATCCTGTCAATTGCATATTTTACATCAATGCATGTCAACTTCTGGGTTTTATAGTGTCCCAACTAGGGATTAGAGTGGACCCCCTCAAATTCTAAGCCATCAAAGAGGTGCCACCACCTCAAACCCTCAAGAAACTCCAAAGCTTGCATGGAAAAGCCAATTTCTTGAGATGCTTTGTCACAGATTATGCCACTTGCGCTAAGGGATTCCTACGCCTTCTCCATCAAGATATCCCATTCAAATGAGACGATCAAGACCAAAAATCATTTGAGGTGCTGAAATACATATTATATTTAGCCCCATTGATCAGCCCACCAAACTACGACAAATATTACACCCTATATCTCTCAGCAGCTAAAACCGCTTTGGCCGAGGTGTTAATCCGGGATGGCCTTGATGGTAAAGAACATGTAAGTTATTATTTTAGTAAAAACTTATCAGGATGTGCATTAAGGTATGAACTTGAAGAGAAAACTGCCCTAGCCTTAATACACGTAGTCCAAAATCTTTGGCACTACATTATCTGACAGACTACAATAGTTGTCGCAGATATCAACCCCATGAGATACCTGCTGACCCTCCATTTGATGAATCACAAATATGCTCGTTGGATAGTTATACTGCAAGATTTTGAATTATAGTTCAGCTCCCCCAAGAGAAAGAAATATTTGATTTTAGTTGAGTTCATCACTGACCTCCCAAGTCAGACCAAAGGATCACTAATCAATGACTCACTATCGAACAAACATCTCTTTCTAGTGATGACTAACGATCTTTGGTAAGAAGATATCCTTTTATTCCTGTGAACCCAAAAGTTCAAACCAAAGCTCACACGTAATGACTGTAGGCGCATATGCCACCAAGCCCCCCGATACCTCCTCATGGGAGATTTCCTTTATCAATGAGGCATCGACACAATCCTACATCAATGCCTCACTCTCGACCAAGCTGATCAAACCCCTAATGTCTGTCATAGTGGAGCTTGCGGTGGCCACCTCTTCAGAATGGCTATTGCCCAAAAATTTCTGCGGGCAGGATATTTTTGGCCCACCTTATTCCGTGACTGCATCGCAGCAGTCAAAATATGTGAGCGATGTCAACACTTTTCCCACAAATCAAGAGCACCTCTTGCTCCCCTGCACCCAGTCATTGTAGTTGGTCCCTTCTGCAAATGGGGGATCGAATTCATCATTTGCAACCCCACGTCTTCTGGCAACCACAAATACATCATCATCGTCATTGAATATTTCACCAAATGGGTAGAAGCCATGCCCACATAAGAAAACAGGGCAGGAATCGCTGCACGATTTTTATTCAACCACGTCATCACCTGGTTCAGTGTGCCAAAAGAGTTAGTTTACGATCATGGAAAACATTTTGAAAATTAAAATTTTCAGGAACTATATCACCACCTAGGATTCACACACGAATTCTCTTCACCATACTATCCTCATTCCAATGGACAGGTAGAAGTTGTCAACAAAGTGCTCAAAACATTGTGAAGTGTATGATGAATAACCATAAGACAAACTGGCACCACATGGTTTTTTTCACCCCTTGGGCATATTGCATGATAGTTAAAAACTCAACAGGGTTCACACCATTCCAAATTGTGTACGGGGTCAAATCTGTGATTCCCATTGAACATGAAATCCCCAACTTACACGTCGCCATCGAACTCCTCGATGATACACAGCCTTTAGAACAACGTTTGATGAAACTAGAGCTTGTCAGCGATAGTCGCGCCAACATAACAAGGCTCATAAAAAACGGGTAAAATCATCATTCGATCGCAACATCACCCCTTGCTCATTGATCAAGGGAGAGTTAGTCCTCCACTACGATTTCACGAAAGAGGCCCTATGGCCCAGGAAGTTTGAAACACTATGGAAAGTCCCCTATGTCATCAAACAGTGCCTCCTCAAGGGGCATATATCTTGTCAGAGCTCGACGGTACATGCCTAGCCAACCCCGTCAATGGGCTCTATCTCAAGAAATTTACCCATGAGGAGCAGGAGACCTCAACCCTAGAGATAAGATGCATGTAAAAAAATGTACTTTTTTATCACAATTATCACAAGACTTGTGCTAAGAAGTGCTCTGGTGTCAACAGATGAATCGCTCCCCCCTCCACTATTTTTGATTCACTAATGGAGCATCGTGATGGTCTCAAAATCTAGCAACAGCCGCCTGGGGCATCTACTATCCTGACCGATCGTTGTTCTTCATCAACGGAGTATGCATCATACCAACCACCAATAATCAGGCAGAATATGATGTCATCGTTGAGCTCATGAGCGATGCCTTCAACCAAGGCATCTGCCACCTCCATATCTACATAAAAACATCATAATTGCAGGCCCCCACTTGTAACTAGCAGGAAGACCCATATCCAAATCACCCTGGAAATCCATCCTAGCGTATGGGTAGACCATGAACATTTGTGGATTCAGCTGGAACCATGCCTCTGTCGTTGCATCCCAATAGCGACCCACCTCAGCACGTCCAGCACGAGGCATAAATGGCACCCACCGCTACCTCCTAAGATCCTGGTGTGGGTCAATGGGGACAGGCACAATGGGGCGCATCATCACCACCCTCTCAAACATAATACCACATAGGATGTTGGAAAAAGTGAATAATTTGGATCCACCCCAGGCCTGCCCCAGTTGCAACACCATGTCATCATATACATGGCGCTCCCAATCATAAACTTGCACAGACCTGAGCTGGCGTAGTACTCCAATCGCCAGTCCCAACGCCCAGTTAGGCGACAAGGACCCTGTCAACCAAACTATCATAACCAAGGCACACTACTGAACTAAGTCAGTCACTGCTGCAATAAGGACACACCCCTGAGAAAGAGGTGGATCACTGCAATGCTGCTTCACCCACCGACGGATACTCACCCTCCCAGGTGGGAGTGGGTGTGGAAGCACCTCATCCTAAGGCAATAATCCGATCAAGAGGTGGATCGATGCAATGCTGCTTCACCCACCGACGGATACTCACCCTCACAGGTGGGAGTGGGTGTGGAAGTGCCTCACCCTAAGGCAATAATCCGATCAAAAAATAAACATCCATCTCTAGATGGATGGCTACATCTTGACCTCGTAACACCACCAGCTTTCGCCTTCTATTCCAACATTGGACGAGGAAGCAAAGCAGACTATCCTAAGACCTTAGAATGTAATTCTCTAGGAACTTCAAAAGGCCCCACTATGCTAGAAGCCCTCTTGCATTGGCATCCTGTGCCACAAATATCTGTAGGTTAGGCCAATCGTGCTCATGCCACAACATCCTGTCACTAAATACAACCACATTAGTGAATTAAAAAAACAAATACTAAAAATTTTAAGCAAAAAAATATTTTTTTGCTCTTCACCGCACCTGTCTTCTACACAGGTGTGATGTTCATGTGTCTGTATTGTGAACATACGTGCGAGTCTTCGCACAAAGGCTGTGTCATATGTGGAAATTTCGCGAGAAAGTGTATTTTCCCGCAGGACTTGCATTTATGTATATTGATCACCTGCATGATCAAGGTTGGAAAGAGGTAAGTATCCATAAAAAGCTAATTTTTATGGACACCCCCTAGAAAAAACTGAAAAAAAAATAAAATGTTGGACGTTTAGGGCCCTACCTAGCATTAGAGACACAAATCTCGGGTACACAGGCTGACCGTAACGACAAGAAAGGCTCGGCAGCAAGGGGTCAGTTCTAATCTCACAGCTCTCAAACAACACAAATGAACTTAAATGAGCCATATTTGCCCATATATCTCCCTTTTCGAATTATTAGACATACCACAACGAGAGCTCAAAACGCCCAATTGCAAAACTGAAAGAAACACAATGATCAACACCTCATCACATCCAAAGGAGGATTCACACATTCACGCCTCAGCAAAATCAATTTTTAGCTGCGATAGGTATGCCCTCTCTTATCGTTTTTCATTCAACACATTTGTCAATATATTTGAATGGAAAAGATGATTTCACTTGGGGTATTGGTTGGAGGTGTCATAAATCACGACAAACCACCTGTTGCCCCAAAAAATGAGGGTTCAAGGGTAGGTATCATTCTGCCCCCAGCATGATAGGCTCCCCAAAGAAGCCTTGCATATCCTGACATCATTTCTCCACAAGAATCAACCATAGGGTCCTGTCACCCAACCATGTTTATCATCACCCCACCTTGCACATGATAAACATTCTCGTCAGTCGGTAGAGCCTCACCCTCCATGGCGTCCATCACTCAAGTAGACCATGCATCAAAAATATGATGCCATGGCCATAAAATTCAAGTCCGAGAAGCACTTCATGTTCATCCATCCATCATGCATCAAGTCAAATTTTACCATATCATGATAAAACCCCTTTCCCAGACTGCCACTCTCGTAAGCAGATCGAACACGCACCACCATGTCTCAAATTTGGCCTATCATACCTCCATCAACATATCCCATCTGTGATACTTTCTATCTGCTTCACCACCCCCACACCGAGACTAACCAATGGGGCCCCCACCCTTAGAAAAAACACCTTCCTCACATCATCAGTGAGTGACCATTTTCATGTTTTTGGGGCACCTGTCTCTGTGTTTGTACATCCACACCCATTTTATATTATTTTGGAAAGTGCACAAAGATTTTTTAGGAGAAAAAACCCACCCATCCATCCACTTTTCTCCCCTAGTAGCAGTCCCTAGTCACCCTTGGTTGGAGCTTCACATTATTTACCCAAATCCACCATGAAATTCATAACAAACATATTCCCTCCTTGGACGTCCTACTGACTACAGGGCTTTCCTCACCAGAAATTTTTATGACTGCCACCACTTGCATTTATAAGCTTCGACCTTGGCCCATTGAACTCCCGTCATCATTTTCAGGGATTTATCGCCATCATGCCTATGTTAAGCTATCATACACCACCTACTATATCAAAGAATCTGGTCCCTTAGATCAGTACTTCTCTCGGTTGGTTGAGGCTTTCTTCTTGTCGACTTCAAAAACCATTTCCCAAGAAGGAAGCAGTACCTTGGATGGCTCCTCACCTCAATAGGGTAATTATCAGATGGCACTATGGGAATCATCATTGCCCATTGATGTGATTGATCCTCCTGAAATTCGACTACAACACGAGCTTTCATGTCACGATGGTATCGTACTTCACAACCATTGCACTTTTCTAGAATTCGTCGAAGACTCGTGCCATCATAGAAATATTTTTCAACAATGCTTACATGGGAAGGTCCCGATCATAAACCCATGCATGCAAAGAGAATTTATTCTAAAAATATGCCATACCAAGATTATGCATGTGGGCACCACATTCAAACTATCATTAAAGAAAAAATGCCCATGTGGGCGTCAACAATCATCGTCATCAGCCAAAACAGCAGGTCACTACCACACAAGTTACACATATAGAACCTTTATCTGTCAAATAGGCTTTAACTAGCCAAAGCATCACAAACATGGGACATGCCCACCTCGTATAAATATTGTATTTATGTTATCTCTTGCAGGTTTCCAACAAAACATGGGACTACGTGGAACACTTAAGGAATAATATTCTCCACTCAAGGCCGCCAAGTATAGCCGCCTTGGAGCCACCTTGAGGCCTCAAGTGTAGCACACAATGGAATCAACCTTCCACTCTTGTGTCACCATCCACAATTGTACCAATAGAGGGAGGGAAATTTGAATTTTTCCTATAAAAAACCACCATGGGAAGAACAATTTATAACACATTGTTATGCTGGCCAAATTTCCCAAGAGTAAACCAGCATTGTGTTGTCCAAGCAATAAGGAGTGGAAGGATTCAGTTGTTGGTCATCCAACATCTCAATTGAAGAGAAGAAGTGCATAAGTTGTCTGTTATTATACGATCCGTCGAGGAGAGAGAGAGGCTTGCAAGAAGCTTAAGGGAAGAGCCCTCCTTTCTTTTAATATTATAGCTCCATAGCTCTAAGGATTCTTTGCAAGTGTTTTAGCGTCCTACCTTTTTTTACCACCAGCAATTAATAAAAAGGTACGATTCCTCCGTTGGTATTATTAGTTTGTTTAACTCGATAAGAGCTTGTATTGTATTTGCATTTCTTGTTTCTTATTTATCCTCTATTGTAGCATGTTATGTTTTTTACTTAGTTTTCTACATGTTATGATGTTTCAATAACCATCTAACAACTCATTTTGACATGTTACATTCTTGTAGGAAAGCAACCTCCCCTACCAAGCATAGTTCATTTTGTCCACCCACGTGCCAAATGCAATACAACAACAACATTGAGAAATTTAAAGCCAGGTTTGTGGCTAAGGGGTATGCTCATAAGGAAGGAATAGAATATGAATAAACCTTGACCCCAGTAGCTAGATATACATCTATGAGATTTGTGATATCCCTTGTTGTGCAGAAGGGATGGGAGATTCACCAAATGGACGTCAAGGCTGTGTTCTTGAATGGGGTGATAGAAGAAGAGGTGTATATTGAAAAACTAGAAGGCTTCGAGATGCATAATCAGAAGACTGATGTGTGCAGGCTTAAGAAAGCCTTGTATGGACAAAAGCAAGCTCCTAAAGCATGGTATGGTCGAATTGACAGCTACTTGCAAAAGATGAAATTTGTCAAGAGTGACGCAGATCCCAATCTCTACTATATAAGGGTAGGGAGTGAGCCCCTTATACTAGTTTTATATGTAGATGATCTATTTCTGATAGGATCATCTAGGCTCATTAAAGACTGCAAGAAGAATTTGGCTATGGAATTCGACATTAAGGATCTAGTACTAATGCACTATTTTCTGGGGTTGGAAGCTTGGCAACAAAAGGGGGAGATATTTCTTGGTCAAGGAAGATATACTATAGATATTTTGAATATATTCCAGATGGAGGATTTTAGACCCATGACAACTCTAATGATTAAAAATTGGAAGAAAATCGACACATTCGATGATGATGAGGCTAATCCTACTCTATATAGGAAGTTCATAGGATATTTGATGTATTTGGTGAACACAAGGCCAAACATATGTTATGATGTAAATACCCTCATTTAGTTCATAGTATAACCTAAGATGGCTTGAAGTACACTTGTAGTAGTGATGTTAGGTTGAGTGGGTTCACTGATGCAGATTGGGCTGGGAGTCTAGTAGATCGGAAGAGTACCAACGGGATTTGTTTCAGTCTAGGATCATGAATGACTTCCTGATGTAGCAAGAAACAAAAAATTGTGGCACTGAGATTAGCATAAGTTGAATATATGGCAACTAGCACAACTTCCTATGAGGCATATGGCTTCAAAAACTTCTTGTGAACCTACTAAAGGAGAAAATGGAAGTGACCAGTATTTTATGTGATCATCGAAGTTGGATCAAGCTCTCTAAAAATCCTGTGTTTCATTATCAGTCGAAGCACATTGACATCGGGTGTCACTTCATCAGGGACTGTGTCCAACGAGGAGCTGTACAGTTGCAATACACTCCAACAGGAGAACAAGTGGCAAACATTCTCAGAAAGGCTCCAGGGAAGAACGTGTTTTTCTACTTTAGAGAGAAGATGGGGATGATCAAGAATACATTCCAGTGGTAGGAATGGATAGAATCAGGATTCAGATGGAGTTGTAGTATAGATGCAGTAGTGAAAGTGGCAGTGTCAAGGACAACAGTACAGAAGGCAGTGACACAATAGATGAGGGGCAACGTCTAGAGACCACCAGTGCAGAGGATGCTTCAAAAGCAGAGTAACATGCAACAAGCATATTGTTGGAACACTTTCCTCAATAAGAGGGGGTATTGATTTTTGTAGCATTGGAAAGTGTTCTAAGTCTCAAACTTTGTGACGAGTCTTGGACATCAATATTCCAAAGAACCCAGAAACTGTTTGTGGAAATTCCACTTTGTTCATGTCTTATTAAAATAATTAATTTTTTAATGGAGACCCTGAGTCTAAACTCAGGGAAATTAAATAATTAAAGGGTATTAATAAGATAGAGTGTGAATCTTCCAGAAAACAAAGATCAAATCAAGTTTTAATCTTAGCCATTGATTAGACTTCTAATTTGGGCCATTGATTCATCAACAAGAAGATTATAAAATAAGGATTGAGAGTCATTTGGAAAACAAGCAGGACATACACTCAGTACCCGAAGGAGATCAATTATGAAGGAATAGAATTCAATCTCAGTGGGATATTTGCAGGGCAGAAAGTTGCAGAAGCAGAAGGTGAAGGAGGGAGTCGGTAGTGACTAAACTCAAGGACAGAGGGACACAGTGGGTCACAGGAGGCAACACAGAGATGCAACGCAATGAACCCACGCAGAATTAAGAAGTCCAACATAGGGATTGTGCAGAGAAACATGCAGACAAACATAGAGGGAAGCAGAGGTTGATCAAGGTGTCAGGAAATTGTCAGGAGGAACCGAGAATTTTATCTCAGGTGTTTTCAGATTTTATCTGCCAATGTATTCCTTGTGAAGATTCATTTGTTGAAGAATATTAATAAAACCCTCATTTGTTGCATTGGTTTTCCCGCATTGGGTTTTTACAGGGACATTTTTCCAAAAATATTTGTGTACATGTGATTGGTTCTTATGCTTATGTTATTCACTATTTACTTCTCTGCATATATAATTGTGAATGTTGTAATAGTATTTCGTTTGAATTTTACTTATAGATTTTTGTAAATAACTTACTGAAGTAATAAGTAGGAGAAATAAATCTATCACTGCAACTGTAGATTTTCAGATTGAAAATTTCACACCCCTAACATTGGGCCTCCTCTCCTACTCTAACATCATGATCGTAGATAATCAAAGGCATTGTAGCATGCAAGCCATTTTTTTTGCGATGGCCTGTTGTTCACCCTGACGACACACTCCAATATGAAATTTCGGCTCCAGCATTAAACATTATACCAGGATAGTACCAATTTATGCAAATCCATTTCATGGTGAATGGTGGAACCATTGAATAATCATATTGGTATGATGGCCCCTACTCATAGCCAAAACAATATTAATCAATTATCTCAGGAAGCTACGACCATATGAAACCTTCACTGCAATATGATCAACATGTAACACACTCACAACGAAATATCTGAGTAGTGTATTACACCCTTATATTATGTCTGGTGCACCCTAAACACTGTGATCTCCCTGGGTATTAGAAAAATTGTGCATACCAAGGCCCTCTTATTCCCTTATTAGTACCATGCAAAATTATCTAAGAAACTAATCCCTCCTAGTTCGAAAATTTCATTTAATGTGTGTCACAATTCATGCTATAGAATTGGTCTGTCAACTTATTGGTGTAGACCTCTCGACCCCCAAGGTAAGCCTATTCTCGATCTATCTCAGTTCATTCACATGGAATCATTCTTGTTTGGGCCATTATATGGCTTTATAGTACATGTGGATTAGATTATCTCTGGAAAACATTTCAATTTGAATTGGCCTTCTAGCCATTCTTTGTCTTTGATATATCTCCTTTATTGACTCAATCTTTCTATTATCCTCCCCTCTTCTCTTGTATCATCCCCCTTCATTCCCTGCTCACACATAAACCCCCAATTGCTTTATCCCTCACTCCTAATTATAAAATCCCCTACTTTCAAGTCATCTCCCCCTCTGTCAGCCTGTCTTATGCCCCTCATCCTCTATTTATTGGACTTGAAATTCCTCATCATGTTATCTCTCTCATCCTCAGTCCTTCCACCAACCAAATTCCTTGTTGCATTATGAATCGTAGAAGACAAGCAACACCTCGCTAAGGAAGGGGTGAAGGTCACCCCTCTATCACCTCTCCAATACCCATTCACATGAATTCCACCTCTCAAATGAGAGCTTAGGTGTAAGCAAGGGATTCCATGGCTCATTATGAACAATATATCCCTAAGCTTTTCTGCAAGGAAATTGAAATAATTGAGGTTGGCGTTCATCAAGAATGTCTTTACACTCATGACCACCATGTCCATGTTGAGACCAGGGACAGGGTCCCTAACTTAGGCACCTCCACCCACTCAATATTTGTAGACTACATGCAGGTACCAATCAATGGTTACAACATCAAGTAAAGTCATATTTCCAGTGTAACCATCGAATCAACTCCAATCCTGCAATGACAATGAAGTTCCAAATCAGTAAAATGAATGGGAGCTTTAAAAATTGAAAATAAATAAACCATACTTACTTTTATTATCTTTATTCAGAAACGAAGCAAGTATGATCTTATTATGTTTGTGTTTTTTTTCAAAATATGAATCCTAAATCCATTGTGTTATCTTGTCATAAAACTTGAAATGCAAATTATTTTTTGGATAAGTTGAATTTGCAAATGACAACCACATATGTTGGCTTGAAGGGTCCTAGCCTAGGTTTGGAGGTTAAGGTTTTCCAAAAAACCCCTATACTACAGGCCCTTTCAGAAATGACCTACTTGTGCAGGCCAAGGTCTCACCCGAAGTAGTATGGGAGGGTGTTGGAACCAGGTTTCCGCACCCTGGGAGAGAGTAGGTAATTTAAGGCAGATCTATGTTGCAGCTTACTAGGTTCACATAGAATGAGTCTATTCGCAACTCTTTTAACAATATAATCAACACATAACCATAGCAAAGCTATTATCACTAACAGATCTAATCAATACAGTTGCATCCACATGCACATCAACAAATGCCATCATAGAACATTATAATCACAACCAATTCCATATCACAGATGCATTCGCAGCTTAAATAAATATCACAGATGCACTTCAGCAGTAAACACAATCAATCCAGATAGCACAAAGGTACTTCAAATATACTATGCATTCATTAGCATCAAAAATCCACTTACAACCCAAACACAGCCTGCACACACAGCCTAGTGAGGTCCACACATAGCAGGACTGAGGATCTCCGCGCACACAGCTAACAGGAGTCCTTACCCAAAACAACCCAAACAGATCCTAACAATTCACACATAGTATCAATCTATTGACTTACATACCTACTAGACCCAACTATATATCTATTTATAACATCTTAGCCTTTGCCATCCGATGGTCCGTAAACCGTGGTTTGTGGACCCTAGAGCTACTCGTGAACCCATTACAAAAAATTAGGGGCTTTGTCCCACCCAAAAACCCCTACACAGGACCGATTATTACAAAATTGTACCAAAACACAGGTTAGGGAACCCTGTTCCAAGAGGCCCCCAACACAATCTTGTGACTCGTCCCAAGTCACTGCGGCTGTGGGGTTTGCATCTTTGCCTAAATCTGCTTGATCGCATCAACCAGTAGGGGCAGCACTCCTTCGCTCTACGCAGAAGCATTCTGAGCAATATCCACCAACTTCTATGAATTTGGACCTTCAATAGCAGCCGTGACACTTTCTAATTCTTGTTTCAGCTGCTTGACCATAACATCCATTTCCTGAGAGAGCTTGAGGACTTCATCATCCCAAGGCTTAAGGTGGTCGTTGAGAACCTTATTTTTGTGACAGATCTCTTCAATGTCATCCCGAAGTGCATGGCTGGTATGAAAACATGCTAGGCGCTGATCTAGAACCAATGTGGACATAGTAGCTTCAAGATGTTCAAACTCTTCCTCCTTTTGGCATAGCTCTTGAGTAAAATCACAGAGGAGAGGGTCACACTGTACCTTGGACCATAACTGCATGGTTGTCTCCAACAACTCTGCACCCTGAGCAATCTAAGCAGTAATAGTATTGGTGGCCTCTGTGACCAGCGTGGCTCGCTGGGCTCTTACCTCAAGGGGGGGGGGGGGTCTCTAGCTGCAATTTGGCCTGTAAGGTAGCAATCTGTTGTTCCATCTCTATCTTGACAGTCTGAATTTTAGTCCTTGAAGCCCTTAGTGCTGTGACAAGCCCCTCAATATTAGCCTGGGGGGTAGCAGAAGCTGGGATATCCTCAGTGACATCTATGTAGAGCCTACTGATTAGGTGTTCTAGCTCGGTCTGTTGTGTGGCAGCAAGGGTGCATGCAGCCTGCGCATGGGACACCTCCATAGTTTTTTCCACAATCGTCTGCTCAGCTATACTGAGATGCTGGTGCACCCGGCAGTCTCTGTGTTGAATCTCCTCGAATAGGGATGCGTGGAGGACTTGTAGTGGTTCATGCGGCAGTTAGGCTAAATCCAATTGTACTTTTGCGCAGGCCTGGACATGCGCTCCTAAGGCAGGGGGGCTTAGGATGAATACTGCACCGGGCAAGGGGTAGAGGCGGCTTTCCATTGTGCTGATCAATTTGCTGCTTGATGCTGGGGGCAGACTTTTCTGAATCATACTCATTTGCACAGTGTTGGTTTTGAGTTGCAGAGCTTGGAGCTCTGACTGGAGCATAGCGATCGTGGCCTTCTACTGCTCTTCCAAAGCCAACCATTTATCTTCTGAGGCCAAGGTGACTGCGTCCACGATTTTCTCCACATCCTCCTCTATCAGAGTAGTCCCAGTCTCTCGATCTGGTCTTGTAGCTCGTTGTTTCTTCCTTTGGCCTTTAATAGGGTCATCAGTCTATTTCATACCTCAAGGGGAGGCATCACCCTCGACATCCAAATCCTCTGTGTTCAGATCCTGCTGCGGATCCTTCTATGATTCTGGCTCTGCATCCTTCTCGGCATTCTTTCCCTATCCTTCAGTCTCTTTGGTAGTGTTGGGCGGGGTGACCTTTTTGGTGCTCGTACCTGCAGTGTCCTGCATACTTTATTTGAAGCCTAGTTTCCAGTGTGGAGGCCAAGTAGAAATAAGGCAGTCAATCTCCTCGTCAGCAACCATATACGGTAGTGATACCCACACTAGATCCTTGTGGCCTCAGATATGCACATTGTGCATTGTAACTTGAAACGCTGCAATTCTCTTGTACTTGTCATAGATTGCTAGTGACAAGCGTGACCGGGGGTGGATGGAAACTGCGAGCCCACTCTGAAATAGGACCCAGAAGATCTTATTATCTTCAATGTGCTTTTCATCCTTTGAATCCCATAGATTCGCATACCGTGCCACTTTTCACATATCCGGCTCGAGCTCAGGGGGGACAGAATCTTTCGGGGCCTCCCATGCGACCAACGCAATAAAAAGCAGCAACCAAGAGTAGCAGAATTTACTTCCATGATCCTATGCTTCGCATACGTTCTCCAGAAATTCATTGCATAGGAACTAGGACCAGTTGAGGTAGACCCATTTCTCGCAGCGGCCAGCCAACTGAATTACGTATGCGGGGACCATGGAAACATTGCATTTGCGCATCATCTTGCATGCTAACAACAAGGTTCACATGCGCACCCCGGGGTCACTGATAGTGTTGATCATGAACCCTCTAGTGTTTCGTTCAACATGGTAATAATCGTGCACCTTATCAGCGATCTTCTACTCATATTTCTTGCCGACGTGCTCCATGGGATTCATCCCTTTCATGGGAAGACCAGTAATATAGTGAATGAAAGCTACATCTATGGGAATGCGGTCTTGGATCCACAAGGAGTTGTCATGGACTAGAGCTAGCAGCTGGCGCACGAGTTGGTCGGTGACATTGTAGTGGCCAAAATGAGGCATCCGCAGCAGATTTAATAATCTGGATCCAGCCAATCTGCTTGCCCACGGCATAGGGACTACCTTTAGTACATCATCCTCCAATTCCCTTTCTAGATATAATTCTGGTGCCAATTCTGGAAAGGCCTCCAGGTTGGCCAAGTCATGATCGTCGAATTTGACCATGTGGAGCTTGCCATAGGACTCTCCAATGAGAGGGACCTCGTCCAGAAACAAAGGCATCTATAGATAGGCGCGCATCCCATCGATATTATTGGGCATGTGCACCGAGGGCTTGCGAGGCCGAACATAAGGTGGTAGCCAGCTTATTGGTTTAGCGATACGGGCCTCTTCTTAAGCAGACAGAGGTCTCTTTGAAGGGTTAGGAAAACATGCATGAGGCACCATTCATGGGGATTTCACGTTTCGCGGGGAGGTACATGGCTTCACTTCAGCCCATTTCGCAATCCCCCCCCCGGCCCTAGCTCCTAGCCTTTTCCCTTCCCCTTCTTCGTCTCTACCTGCTTTCCCTTGCTCGGTGTGGAGACAACCTCCTCAACCTCAGGGGTGACCTCTTCAACCTCATTAGTAGAGACCATGGTCTACGAAGATTCGGTCAGATTAGTTTTCGTCATTCTCGCTCGAAATATAAATTAAGGATTGCTACTATCAGAGGGAGTAGCTCGCCCATACATTAACAAAATGCAATAGTCACAGAGTTTCACAAAGCACCAATTGTTCAAGATGCACAGAACCTCCTTATGATCTAACCTTCTTATATTAGAGCCTTGGAGATCAACTAATGGTTGGATGAGGCTTATCAGAAACTTACCATCAAGTAAACGTTAAAAAATCTTCGGAAATCACCTCATTAGTTTCCGGTCGCCCGCTCCTTTCAACAGTAAGATTTGATTTTTACCCAGTTTTACTGTTCCAAAGGCTAGTTTTCACAGCTGTGTATTACCCCTATGCTCCCAGCACACCTCCTTTGCTTCTAGCACACCCCTACGCTCCCAGTGCACCTCCCCAGGCTTCCGGACCTGCGAATGATCCCTGCGCGTACCACGATCCCGCCTGCGTTTGTCCCCTTGCCTAAGCATATTTTGCCTCATATAGATACTCCGGCCATATAGTCATTTGATCTGGTATGGTTTGAGCCGGCTACCATTAACATATCCTGGTATCATATCACCGCACAGTGTGGCTCACCGGACCGCTCCTCCATCAGTAATTTCCTTTACCATATAAGGACCTAGCCAGTGCTGACGGAACTTCCCCGGGTGTTTTGTAAACTAGCTATCATATAGTAGGACCGATTCTCCTTCCACAAATGTCTTTTTTCGAATATGTCGATCATGCCATGCTTTATCCCGGGCCTTCTGAACTTGCTGATGGAAGTTAGCAATGAAACGATCTTCCTTCAAGGCCACAAGCTATGCTAACTGCTCCTCCATGATATCATGCTCTGCCATGTTTGTAAGGACTACAATGCGCAGGCTAGGAACAATATACTCCATGGGCATAATGGCCTCCTTTCCATAAACCATCTGGAACGGTGTTTTCCCAGTCAGTTTCTTGCAGGTGGTTCGATAGGCCCAAAGGACTGACGGGATGCGCACATGCCAGTCGTTGCGATCGACATTACAGACCTTGGTTAGTGCCTACTCCAAGATTTTATTAAAAGCTTCTACACCTCCATTTTCCTATGGATGATACGAGGTGCTTTTTCACGTGGTGGATCCGAAATTCTTCAGTCGAGGCCTGTATCACTCATCAAGATCTTTGGGCAGCCAAAACTTGGTTATAATATGTTCAAAAATGAAGTGCGCAGGGGTATCTACAATGCAATCCTTCACAGCTTGCGCTTTGGCCCATGTGGTTACATAATCCATCGTACTGATGATGTACCACACACATGTCTTTTTCCCTGGTGGGTTGATGGACCCAACGAAGTCGATAGCCCATTTTTCAAATGCTTGCAGGGCCATCTGCAGTTGCAGGGGAACTTCATATCTGTGTGACGGCCTTCTTGTCCTTTGGCATGTTCGCAGGCTTTGCAATAGTCATGAGAGTCGCTATGCAGTGTGGGCCACCATAGCCCAGCTCTCAAGATTTTTTGCATCATTTATTTCCCTGCGTAGTGACCTCCTGCTACACCCCTGTGGGCTTCTGCTAAGATGGCATGCCTTTCATGCTCCAAAACGTACCTTCGCAGCACCTCATCAGCTCCCAGCTTATACTATGATGGGAAAATCCATTGCGCGGGTTACCAACTCCTTCTTTTGTTGTACCGAATACTTTGCAGGTGCCATCCCCGTAGTTAAGAAGTTAATGACGTCGGCGAAGTGTGCATCAACTACTTTAATAGGAAATAGATACACATCGAGTAGTCCTTCTTCTAGGTTGGTCAGATCTTCACCACTTTCGATTCGGGATAAGTGGTCTGGCTTGGCATTTAGTTTCCATGGCTTTACAATAATCTCAAAGTCATATTCTTGAAATATTAGCAGCCATTGGAAAATCTCCCCCCCCCCCCCCCAACACAGGCTTAATCACTAGGTACTTCAAAGACGAGTGATCTGTGAACATCTTGAAGTGCCCTCCTAATAGATAATGCCGATATTTTTGCAGGGCGTATACCATGGCCAAACCCTCACGCTCAGTAGTGGAGTAGTTACGCTCTATACTAGAGAGTTTTCTACTAGAAAATGCAACTATATGGTCGATATCTTCGTCCCCAGGCTGCATAAGGACAGCTCCCAGGGAGATCCCTAATGCATCTACGTGAATATGGAAAACCTTTTCCCAGTCAAGAAATATGAGGATAGGCACAGAGACCATCTTCTCCTTGAGTAGTTCAAATATCTTCTGACACTCCTCTTCCCTAAAAAACAAAACATCCTTCTTTAGCAACTTTTCCATGGGTGTCGTGATTAGCGCATACCCTTGAATGAACTTCCTGTAGTAGCCTGTATGTTCAAGGATAGAGCGTAGTTGTTTCTCAGTTGTAGGGACTGTCAGGTTGATGATAATTGCTACCTTGGCAGGGTCAACCATCAATCCTTGTTGACAGACTATGTGTCCTAGCAAGATCTCGAAGGGTACACAAAATATGCATTTCTTAATATTCAGCGAAATCTGGTGCTTTCTACAGGCATCCAACATCATGCGCAAGTTTGAGACGTGCTTCTTTACCAACCCGAACACAGTCCACTCATAAAAATATACCTCGAAAAACTTGTGGATGAACTCCTTGAATACTGCAACCACCACCCGCGAAAAGATGGCAGGGGCATTCTTGAGCCCATACGACATGACAGTGTACTAAAAATATCCCCATTCAGTGGCAAACATAGATTTTTTGTGATCTTCAGGTGCGATCTTGATCTGATGGTAGCCTGAGAACCCGTTCGTGAACGAGTACGCTTCATGCCCCCCCACACTATCAAGGATTTCATCTGAGAATGGAGTAGGAAAGGGATCATGTACGCAGGCATCATTCAATTTTCCCAGGTAAACACATATTTGTATCTCCCCTTTAGTCTTTTTCTCCTAAACTACCATAGGACTTACCCAATCTCACTATTCGACTGGTTTGATGATACCTGCGGCTATCATTTTTTCCAGTTCTTCCCTGACTTTCAACTTATATTTGGGGTTCAATCAATAAGTGTGTTGCTTCACAGGGTGCACATCTGGTTTTAAAGTGATGCGCATGACCCCTAGGTCCCCTGTAATCCCTTTGAGTTCCAATAATTTCGTAGGAAATAGGTCCTGGTACTCTGTGAGGAGTTCCGCGACTCTTCCAACAGTATCATCATTCCAGTAGTCCCCAATTTTAGCTAGCTTAGGTTGCTCCTCTGTTCCAATGTTTACTTCTCGCAGCTTAAGAGGCTTAGTCACATCAATGGTTTGCAGCGGGGGTCCTGCAACTGCGCGCTCTCCCTCCGACTCCGGGATAGAGATATTACGTGGGCCTCCATCACATTCCTCCATTGACAGATTACAGCAGTTGAAAATATCCTACATCTGCATCTGCATCTCCCATGTTGGTGCCCCATATGCTGCTCGAGGGCATGATTCATCAAATACTAAGGAATCTATATCCTACAGGGCTTCATCGAGTGCCTCTGTTCCACCTATCAATCTGAACGTCCCTACAAACTCATCCTTCAGGGTTTCCCAGTGGCGGGTGTGTTGATGTATTTATGCATCTAAATACCATGCAGTGGGGACTGGCCCCAAGGCATGAATGAACAGGTGGACCCATTCGTCCATAGTTCTTTCACACCATTCCTCCATCCATGAGGACAAGTGCTCCCGCGGGTCTCCTGGGCCAAGGAAATTCTTCACACGTAGGTGAACCGGGGGTTCAAACCACAAGACTATAATTTTGCGAGATTACTCCCACTCTTGGAATGTCCCCTTATGTGTTTCCCACCACTGCACAAGAATTGCGCGCATGGCTAGGTTAAGGGCCCACATCCTTCGCTCTCTTGGGACTTCAACTTCAAATGTTCGCAAAAACTCCCTAATACTACCAGAACCATAAAACTAGGGCAGTTCTCTTACCTCTGAGGAGATACACCGGAAGCTCTTCATGATTCTAAGACATTGCAGTGCAAATACATCATGTAACAGATTCTACCAATTTTCTATCTCCCCGTCTCTGATAACTTTCTTTAACCGTTGATCAACTTCCCATACAGACTTAGTAGGTCCCTGCCTAAAGTATTTTAGGTCAGTTAATAGTTGCGAGTAGGACTTAGGCTTCCAGAATTTTTGTTTCAAAGCTTTCTTAATCTCTTGAATAGACAGATCTACATGCTAGCCTACGTACCCCATATACCAATCCAAGGCCCTTCCTTCAAAGGAAAGGGATAGTTGCTCTCTCTTTACAGCATCTGTAGCCACATTCTGTGCAGTCCATACTAATTCTGATACAAACTAAAATCGGTCCATATCTTCATCCCCTACACCCGTGAAGGTGGGTAGCTTCATGTGTGTGGCCATATCTTCTTCTAGTGGTGGTGGAGGTGTGGGTGAGTTCTTACCCTTATTTTGGCTTGAAGGTGGTGTAGCTGGAGGACTATTCCCTACATGCGCAGTTGAATCTCTTAATGGACTGTATATGGATCTAACCCCTTCTCGATTGGTTCGGTAATACTTACCACTTCATGTTGTACTTTCACTCTGATCAAAGGTCATTCATTCAGTGTGGCTGCATAGAACGCATTTTTCGCACTGTAATATTTTAATTAGCAATGGAAATTTTTGCAAGAACTTACCTCTGAAAAATTTGAAGAACCTTTGCTTTACCTCAAAATAGGATACGAACTGATCAACTGCAAATTCCGTTACAAATCCCCCTAACACACTATACACCCAATGATGTACCGTACGGGTGATCGTGTTGTCAGTCTTCTCCAATTATTGAATCAATTCCGGCGTCCACTGCGCAACCTGATCATCCCTCCAACATGTCTGAAATTCCACGAGCCTCACTAACCACTCCTGAAGCTCGTGCGCAAAAGTTACAAAGAAAATTTCATAAAATTCAGTGAAGATGTACTTATTCTTCCACTTCTCTGTTGTCAGCTTCGTGGTGCGATTCTCTTTTAAAACAACTTCTTGAATCTGTATTTCAAACCAGTCTTCAATTTCTGGTTTCTCAGGTCTCCAATGGCCTCATGGCATTACCCGAACTCTCTCTCAAAATGCTCTCGGTCCCGGCAACGGAACCATTTGTTGGCTTGAGGGGTCCTAACACAAGTTCAAAGGTTAAGGTTTTCCAACAAACCCCTATACTACTGGCCCTTTCAGCAATGACCTACTTGCGCAAGCCAAGGTCTCACCTGAATTAGTATGGGAGGGTGTTGGAACCAGGTTTCCGCACCTTGGGAGAGAAAAGGTAATTTAAGGCAGAGCTGTGTTGCAGCTTACTAGGTTCACACAGAATGAGTCTATTCACAGCCCTTTTAACAATATAATGAACACATAGCCATATAAAATCTATTATCACTAATAGATCTAATCAATACAGTCGCATCCACATGCGCATCAGCAAATACCATCACAAAAAATTATAATCGCAGCCAATTCCAGATCACAGATACATTCACAACTTAAATAAATATCACAGATGCGCTTTAGTAGTAAACACAATCAACCCAGATAGAACAAAGTTACTTCAAATATATTCCACATTCATTAGCATCAAAAATCCACTTACAACCCAAACACAACCTACGCACACAGCCTAGCAGGGTCCACACACAACAGGACTGAGGATCTCCGCACACACAGCCAGCAGGAGTCCTTACCCAAAACAACCCAAACAGATCCTAAAAATTTTCACGTAGCATCAATATATTGACTTACTTATCTACTAGACCCAACTATATATCTATTTATAACATCTTAGCCTTTTCCATCTGATTGTCCACAAACCATGGTTTGCATACCCTAGAGCTACTCGTTAACCCATTACAAAACATTAGGGGCTTTGACCCACCCCAAAACCCCTATCCAACACCGATTATTACAAAATTGTACCAAAACACAAGTTAGGGAACCCTGTTCCAACAATATCATTTGAGGATTCATAAAAGAAATGTAATTTTTGGTTTTAACCTTCCCATTTATTAAATCAATTGGTTCGAAATGTGATGATTGAAAATGAAAAATAGTTTCAATCAAAGGATTATTAGGGAATGTAGGATCATAAAATTCAATAAGGGAGGGTGTATGGTTAGTAATTAATGAAACAAAATAATTATATAACATATATCTCTTCCTTGTGAATGATTGAAAATAAGGAGGATCATTTTCTTGTTTGTAATCATCATATTTGATGATCACATCACCTATACTTATCATATCTAAATAGATTGTCATGGAATCGTACAATATAGTTTAGAAAAGGAATTATGTGCACCAACATCTTTGAATAGATCAGGATACAAAGAGTAAAAATAGTTTGAGACGAGGAAATGAAAATATTCCCTTGAATTACAAAAATTATAATCAAAGGCAATTTCAAAAGATACCTCTTCACTTACCCTATCATGTTGATTATGATTATGTGATGAATTATCAATTAAAGGATCAGTAATTAATATGAATTTATGAAGGAATGAAATAAAATACAGATATAAATAGAAACAAAAATATATATTGAAAATAGAACTTCAATTCATTAATAACAAAGTATTGAAAATTGTTTACATGCCGAATAGAAATAAACTAGCTCGAACAATGGTAACCTATCTCTAAGAAGAGATGTGGTAGCTATATGCCTTCTGAACTATGTTACAATGAGGCTTTATGCCTATTTATTATTGAGAAACATTGGAAAACCCTAAACATCCAAAAATATACCCTAGGAGATGAAGTGAAAAAATTTTGTGGACCCTGTTGGGGTAAATTGGTACATCAACTTCCCGGGGTTGTAACTTTGGCATACTATCTCAGTTTGACGCGTACGATAACTTGTTGGCAATATCTATCTGAGTAAAAATTTATACTGCAAATCCCTATTACAATTTATAGGCATGCCCATTTTCCAAAAAAAATTTCATTTAGGGCCTAAAACAACTCCGAAAGTTCAGGACCCAAAAAGCTATCAAAATAGTAAATTGTACTGCAATTAAGGAAATTGAAAGAAACAATGTTGGGGGTCCATGTGGAATAATAGGTTGGCCACCAATATCCACATGGATCAGTCCTCCCCCCTTATGAAGCAATGGTCCCCCATTATATGGGGAAATTTCCGTTAAACTTGGTCCATGGTGAACCACTTTCCCTTGTGCATGGGTTGACCAACTTTGACAACTTGATACATTTGGATATTCTATGTGTGATTGTTCTTAATCTATGCGTCCATTAACTGATCAGTTGTGGCATGTTCCATGTAGTCTGGGTTGATATTTTTTGGTGTTAGTTATTCTAAAATGTTTGATGTGTCCAAAAATGGTGGAAAATATGGCTGAAGGAGGTCCTGAATCAACATTGCGTGCAAGCCAAGGAATGTTGAGCTCAAAAGCATTGTATACCATAGCCTTGGTGATGGTGTAAGACTCATATAAGAGTGGTCGAATTTTCTGATGGCTTCATAAAGTTCTTCCTTCTAAAAATTCAACCAAACTTTATCACCCACCTGAAACTTATGTGGCGCCCAATGTTGATCATTTCGTTGCTTTTACTTTACATTGGACTTATCCAAGATGTCATGCACCTACTAGTGGATGTGTTGGATGCATTCAATAAATTTGGTTGCTTTATTATCCTTGGATTGTAAATATGTGTATTTTATCTGTGTATTTGCATGAAGATGACAACATCAATCAGACACAGTGGTTGAAATCCCATACCCACTTAAAAGGGACTGTGACCAGTTGACTTATGGAGAGATTTGTTATAACTATGTTACACATAAGGAAGGCTATCATCCCAGGTTCGTGGATTCTTGTAGTTTTACATGCATGATATGTGCACTATCATCATGTTGACGACCTTTGTCTGGCCATCAGTCTAAGCATGGAATGTAGTCGACTTGATGAGCTTAGTGTCCAATAATGTCTAGAGGCTTGACCAAAATATGCTCATGAACCTACTATCCTTATCTAATATAATGGTTTGTGGGATCCCAAAATGTACCCACACCCATTCAAAGAATATTTTAGTAGAGTCTTCTATTTTGATACTCTTCTTGCAAGCCTCCAATATAGCTATCTTATAAAACTTATCCACGACCAGAAATACACAGTCTTTCCATGCTTGGTAGAAGGGAGGCCAGATAGATAATCCATGGAGATGGATTCCCAGGTGGTTGGGAGTAGGAAGAGGAGTGTGCATGCATTTCTTTTTGATGTTTGCCTTGGTTATGGCATAGGAATTACATGATTTGATACATTTTCCTACATCATGTCGAAGTCTTAGCCAATTAAAATAATTTGGTAGTACAACCATATTTTTATCCACACCAAAGTGCCCTCCGACCCGAATATAGTGTGCCTCCAAAATCAGTTTGGCATGCTCACTTGGAGGAACACAAAGGTGACCCAAGTAGCATCATAATATGTCATGGAGGTAGAAATATGGAACTTTCTTTCCATCCACTAGCATCTGGTATGTGGTGGAAAATTTTGGATCAATCTTGTACAGTTGCGGCCATCCAGAGGTCTTGTGGCCACAAGAGTTCAAAATAGTAGTTAGTGCTGCAACTAGGGGCCGACTGAGGAAATATGCAACATGATTGGTGTTTCCCTTCTTGTATCTAATTTTCAAGTGGAATTGTTTCAAATATGTAGACCACTTCTGATGGTGATCATTCTAAAACTTCCCTTGTGTCTATATAAACTTAAGAGGTCAGTGATATGTGTGGATGACTATCTGTTTCCCCAGAATGTAATTTTTCCATTATCAACATGCTTGCATGATAGTATACATACATTTATCATAGGTGGGGAACTTCTTAATTTTATTGGAAAGTTTCTCACTATGATAGGACATCAGATGAACTTGTTGGGTGAGGATTTATCCAATAACATAGTTGGAGGTGTCTGTCTGAATTTCAGATGGTTGTTTCAAGTATGGAAATGTGATTATAGGTGCAGAGTAGAGGTGGTTCTTTAACTCAATGAATGCCTTTTGTTGGGACTTGGACCAAGATAAATTTTATTTGTCTTCATCCTTGGTAACCAGAATCAAATTCCAAGCGATATGGGATAATCCAAGCACAAACCTATGATAAAAATTGGCAAGGCCTAAAAAGCTGCAAATCTCTATTAGAGTGGTTTGGGCTAGCCAATACTAAATTACTTGGATCTTATATAGATCCACATGCATTCCTTTCCCATCTATGATGTAACCTAGATACTAGACCTGGCTCATGCCAAAGGTGCATTTCTATAATTTGGCACATATTTTTTGTTGTCGCGGGGTTTGAAGGACCTGGTGAATGTGTTGCAAGTGCTCTTCCCAACTCTAGTTGAATATGAGGATGTCGTTCAGATATAAAACCACTAAAAATTTGGTGAAGGCCTGAAAGATGTCATCCATCAGACTAATAAAAGTTCCAGGGGATTTTTTTCAACCCGAAAGGCATGACCAACCATTCAAAAATTCCCTCCTTGGATTTGAAGATGATATTCCATACATCTGTGGGCTCTATTGAAATCTGGTGATAGCCAGACTTCAAATCGATATTGTTGAAATAATTGGCCCCCTTGGGTTGGTAAAGAAGGTCATCAATCCATGGGATTGGATACTTATTCCTAAAAATGATTTTGTTCAGTTCCTAATAATCAATGCAAATCCTCCAAGTCCCATCCTCATTTTGTACAAGTACAATAAGGCTCCCATAGGGCACCCAGGGGATGAGGAACTTGGTTGCATGTGACCTTTTTACAGAAGCTCATGTATCTTCCATTTGATCTCTTCATTTTCCATAATGGAGTGGTTGTATATTTTTATATTGGGTAGATGTGCTTTGGGAGTCATATCAATCGAATCCTTGACCTGATAGTGCAAGGGTACCCCTGTGGGTGAGGAGAAGATGCCCCTATATTATTCCATGACCTTATCCACCTACTAATATTGCATGGAGGAACCCTTCCCCAGGACCATGGATATGGCCACGATATTCCCCTTAATTTGAGAGAGAATCAGAAAGGAAACAAATTTCCCATTCTAGGAGATGATCTTACTACATTTCTTAGAATAGATCAAAGAGATGGTGGTAGACGAGGCTACCTCTGGTATCTTGTATAAATTATTACCCAAATAAATAATAATAGTGCGAGGATTGGACTCATACATAGCATGACACTTCCACAAGTATGTTTTGCCTAATAATACATCACAAACTTCAAGAGGAGAAATGTCACATAGTACATCATCTATGAAGGGTTTGATGTTTTAGGGAAGGCGACACTGATGGTTGACGTGGAGATCTTGTCCTTGGTGGAGCCACCCAACGGTGTATAGTTGCAGGTGTGTTTTGTTCCATAGGCGTAGCTTCTTAACAACCTCTACTAAGATGAGGTTCTTTTGGCTCCTGTCATCGACAATGAACTGCATTGGAGACCCTTCACCCACATCTGTGAGTGGAAGATATGCTCCCCTTCCTCTGGATATTCGGGCTTGGTATTTTATACCTTGGTGGTGGTAATGGTGGCACTCGACTCAACATCAATAATTTGATTCCATTTTTCATTCCCTTTGTTGGGGTCAGACTCAGAGTCAAAACATGCATTTGATTTTGAATCCTTTAGCTCGACCACCAATGATTGATTAGCACAAAACTCACTTGTGTTATGAGTGGAGCTATTATGGAACTCACATTGATTCCATGTGATATCATCTCATTCATTTGTAGCTTAAGGGATTCTTCAAGAAATATTTTGAAAGGATCTCTTGCTCCCTAGTCTTTCTTTTCTTCTGCCATGGGAGGCCATCGTGTTCGGTGATGCCGGTCTTGGAAAGGTTAAACCAGTTCAAGCCCCAAATCATTATACCTCAAACTCAATGGGGACATGCACATAAAAATAGAGAAATATAAGACCACTCTTATACTGCTCATCTAAGCATCCATTGATACCACAACGGTCTATTCATTACACAGGGAAGTGGAAAGTGGTGTGGAATTTTTGCAGGAATCCCTGCCCTTTGAATTTTTCAAAATTTCAAAATAAATTTTAGTCAAAGATGGGTATTGCATGGAGAAAGGCTCAAAAAAATAATTGGGACGTAGAGTTTGTTCATCTTTCCTTCTTGAACTCAATGATTTGGTTTCAAGAGGTCCAAAGATCAAAATCTCTCACAGGCAGCCTGTTCGAAGCACTGGATTGAATCATCTTCTTGTCAACTGCTTGAGGTTGGATACACAAAGTCCAATGTTGAGAAATAGGGAAACCTCTATTGCCTAAATCAATTTCAAAGAACTTTCTATCCTCATTATTGCGACTAAATTTGTCTCGTAATGGGATTTGGATGTTGAATGGTTGTTGTTTGATCTTTACAAATTTTCATATGTATGTCATGACAACTTGATATGTCCAGCTTACCGAGGAAAATGGAAAGAATTGTTGTGGGATATTCCCATAAATATAAACCTATTGAATCTAAGTCTAGACAATATTGATATAGAAAGAGAGGTTGTGTGGGGGGGCGCATCAAAAGATATGAGAATATTGAATCCAACTCCCAGTGTAGTAGATAATTTGATCTCAAGAATTAGATTTTATCATCAAATACTTACCCAAAAAAAACTACTAGAAATGTAAGATGAATAAAATCCCATGGATTTTATTTCAAGCTTGGATAGAATGAAGGGAAACCCATTTAACAAACCAGTGATTATCAAGAGTTATAATTCAAGGGTTCAATCATTGATATGGAAAGAATAAGAAATCGAGCTTCTAGAAATGTATGAGAAATGAGAATAGCATTACATCCCAAGGTTGAACCCATTACAAACATTTAAGCTTCCAAAAATTTTACAGTTTTGGTGCATGTGAAGGCTCTATTGTCTAATTAAGCTTCCAAGAAAGAGAATCATAAAAAAAAAATACTAGAGAAATATGGTCATAGATCTAGGCTACCATGTAGTGATAGTTCTTGTTAACGTAGCAGAAGCATGTTGGGATTGAATATGGAACTCTTGAAATGGGCCATGGCCTTTGTGATATCAAATTTTAGCCCAAAAAAGTGGTTATTTGTCATGGTATTCTCCTCAATGGCCAAGTGAGTCTTTTCCTTGAAGCGCATGTCTCTAGATGTTTAGGCTGAAGTGAACCTCATCTTTTAGTGGCTACTCTTCTTGGATGACACAACCATCACCAATGGTTTGAGAAAAGGTGTGAAGGTGCTTGAAGAGTGTCACCAATAAAAAACCAGTGGTGATTATAATGTTGCTCTCAGATGGCCGAGACTCATGAATGGGTTGGTTATCCAAATCATCTGTAATTGCCACATTCCAATCCTTGTTCATACCTTCGACTTCAGAGACCATGAATTTTCCATGATGCACAACATTTTTGGAGATCATAAGAAATCCCATGCTTGATTTTTATTTTTAGCCAAATGTGATCATATATCATGGTCAACGACTACCCTTTTTTTACCTATAGGGACGATGTTGATGTTATTTCTCTAGACTACGCTCTCTTTCATCCCAATTCCAAAGTCCTGGTTGTTGCAATGGCCATAGTTGTACTCATCTCCTTTGGTTGCATGGCCATTGTAGGCATCCACTTCCTCTTCCTCTTAGCTCTTCCCATGATGATCAATGGATATATAGAGGCATTGCAGGATTTTTACGTCGCAGACACCAAGTATTCATATTTGTGAACATAGTGGCATGTCTTAATCTCATTCAAGCTTCCCCACAACATTTCATGACATCGAATTTGTGCACGCCAACCAACACCTCATTCGATCCCATGAGAGTGAACTTCATATGGCTAGCATAAAGAGAATGCCCAACCTCAACACGCTTGGAATATTCATGGCTCATGTAGACATGGTTGTGGGATGGGTGGCAGCTCCACATATCCATCCCAGAGCCATTGAAAGTGTGTACATGTTGCAAGGAAAAGTGGTTTCTAGCTTCATAGAATGAAGTACGAATAGATTCTTCTCTCAAATGTTGGAACATGGTGATGAGTTTGTGGTTCCAAAGGGAACATTGCACTTCACTCAAAACATTGGATACAAAGTGGTAAGCCCATGTATTGCGGAGTCAATTTGCAGTTAATGTGTGCCATTAATAATTTCAAAATATTATGTTCTTCCCCCTTTAGTGATGTGTTGCATGTCTAGATGCAAAGTAAACTAAAGAAAGTTAATCATGTTATTATTCAATACCCCCATGTACACTTCGATCAGTTGTGAGGAAAAATATCTTTATTGAAGCTCATGTTTTGCATGTTTACCCAATTCCACAATTTTATGGAGGTTGAATACCTTTTTGTTAAATTTCCATTAAAATACAAGAATGATACTCCATTTCATCTTTCCAATAAGGTCAGGTATGTTATGGTAAGGGCCTTGAATGTTGGTGATCTCATTCTAGCTTAAAGAGCATCAGAAAATGGAAGGGACTCAAATTCAAATTATATGGCTTACCTATAAAGGGTGTTACATTTAATCATAGCAGAGGAAATTGGATTTCTTGATACATTTATTGCAAAGGGTCCTATGAGAATTTACAAATACAACAATGTGTCACTATATTCTACTAGTGATTGGGCAAATGATTATCTTTTAAATTGATGATTTCTGTTTCATCTTCTATGATCTCATCAGATTCCATATGTTTCAAGTTCTGCATGTCTTTTTCTGTGAATGTGGTTGGGTGCAGCATATGAATTGCATTTTCTTTTGAAATCTCTATTTTTTGTTCTTTTTCTTGATCAAATTCATCAATAGTTGTGTCTTCATCTATATGACAGTTAGAAAACTCATTTTGAAGTGTCAAAAAACTATTGATTTGATTGTTATTAACAAATACTTTCCAATTCAAAAGATTGTCTGGTATAGCCGGCCTATGTCTAATCTCAGCTGAAAACTGATGATTAGGATCAAAAGGTAACTTGCATGTACTAGCAAACATTGCAATGCTATGGGCATGCAAATTTTGTTTCCTGGGAATCTTGGCAAGTTGAGCTTGTAGAAATGTGTTGAGAATTTCCACAACTGTTTCTCTGTATTGTTTCAATCTCATGTCTTTTGTTGAACATTCTCCTTTAATCTGTTGAATAATTAGTTCAGAATCTCCTATGATTGATACCCTAATAGCTCCTAACTTCTTGACATGTTGAAGCCCTAATAAAAGAGCTTCGTACTCTGCCATGTTGTTAGTGCATTTGAAATTCAACCTATAAGCATGAACCTCCGCATGATTATTCTCAACATTATGTAACCAAATCCCAGCTCCTGCCCCTAATCTGTTTATTGAGCCATCAAACTCTAAATGCCATAGAATTTCATGTTCATAATCTTCATCAATTGTTTTAAAATGTTTCTTGACAGGAGCTAGTTGTTTAGTTTCTTCTGGTATTTCTTGATCGATTGGTGTTTCCTTGTTTTCAGAAATTTCTTCAATTTTAACAGTGGTTTTGTTTATGGTTTCCAATTCCGGAGCTTCTATTTCAGTAGGAAGATCCAACTCAGCATTGTATAAAATAAAAGAATCCATATCAGAATGTATAGAGTAAACAGGGAAGTTTTCAGGCTTCTCATGGCTACTGACTAAGTACTTCATCAAGGTTTCTCTATATAATCTTTTAGGTTGACCGAATACTGAAATAGTTGCATATGACATGTCTAGTTGAATAGACCCTCCAAGTTTAGCACCCCAAGATCTAGACAATAACATACCATATTTAGGTGGAATATCGGCCACTACTATGTCCATCAAAACAGACTTAGCAGGGTATTGTACCAAAGTAACACACAAATCTTTAATCAAACCTAAACATTTTACCTGACTAGAATCAAATGAAAACAAATCTTTGTACGGTCTGGTAATATCTAGATTCAATCTTTCCATTACTGCTTTTGGCATCAAATTGTGAGATGCTCCCGAATCAAGCATTGCATTATGGAGTATCTTGTCATGAACATTCAAGCTTACATAAAATGGAGGAGTTCCTCCACTTTCTGGTTTGCCATTTACCTCAGGGCCAAAAAGAAGTTTGGGTTGATCATCAAGAATATTTACTGAATCATCCAATCCAGTAATATTAATGTTTAAGGACTTGGTAATTTGACTTCTATAGACATCATGTTTAGCCAATTCTGATAAAGGAACAACTATCTTTAGTTTGCCTATTTCAGCCTCTAGATTGAAAGGTTTTTCTGTTTGAGTTTTAGTGTTTTGCACAGTTGGGTTTTCTCTATTTTTTGGGTCTTCAATGTTTTTTTCTTTTTCATGAATGAAATTTTGTTTTGAAGGGGTATATGAACTAACTTCTACTGTTTATTCTACATTTCCCACAGGAGGAAAAGTATTAGATTGTTGTTTATTGTTTGGTTGGTTGTCAGAGACATCTTCAATTATTGGATTTGAAGGGTTGGGAGTTATCCTAGACAAAATTTGTACTTGGGGAATGTTTTGTACAGGGGGAATGTTAACTTTACCTTTGACATTTTGTTTTGCATTTTTCTGTTTACTATTCTCTGGCACATCAATTCGTCTACTTCTCAAATTATACTGTTTATGGACCTCATAAATTGCTGTGTCATAGCCTTCCTTAAAATCAAAAGTCTCACCTGAATGAGTTTGGAATGTTTGAAGGATGTGATTCTCTTGATCATCCTGGGATAGGAAGACTTCTGGTTCATTTTTGTCATCAGTTACATTGTTTATTTCTACATCTTCTGTAGGTTCTTCAGAAGTTGAACCTTCAACGAAGTTTTCTTGGAAAGGTGGCCTAATGTTTTGGTCAGGGATATTCTTTCCAATATTTTGATTCAGATTTCTCCTAAAGTTTGGGTTTCTTGCAACATTCTGATTATCACTAGAAGACTTTCTTTCAATGGTCTCCACTCTGTCTCCTAATATTTCCATACCTTTAATGATTGCATCCAGCTTCTTTTCAAAAGCTGAAGGTTCTTCATTCAGAGGCATTCTTCTTTCTGCTCTTGCTCTGGCTCGTTTTTCTATCAGATTTGCTTCTACACTCACCACTATGCTTTGCATTTCCTCTAATGTTTGGGGAGCTCTTTCCCTGAGGGAATAAGCAATGTCAGAATCAAAACCGTCTGGAAATTTAACCAATACAGAGTCAGGTGGGGGTCTTAGGTTTTGAGGAACTGCGTTATATGCTTCATTGAATCTAATGATATAATCTTGTACTGTTTCGTTAGGTCTTCTTCTTAATTTTTCGAATTCTGATAGGATCTGAAGAGGATCTTTCTTCTTCTCCCATCGGTTCAAAAATGCCCTATATAAAGCTTCTAAATCAGCAATACTGTTCGGGGCAAGGGCCCTAAACCAAGTTCTAACTTCTCCAGTAATACTCTGAACGAAAATTCTCATTCGGATATTATCAGTATCAATCTCGTAAAACTCAAAGTAATCAGTCATCCTTTTGGTGTGTTGTTGAGCTGTGTAAGTACCTGATCCATCAAAAGGTGTGATCTTACTTTGATAATCTTGAGGTAAAGCTGGAGGGTTGGCTGGTAACTGTAAAGGGGCATATCGATTGGCCATTGGAAGATAAAGTGGGGTAATAGGAGTTGATGGTCTGGCAGGAGGAGATGGAGGAGTAGAAGGGGTGACAGGTGTTTGAAAAGCTTGAGAAAAAGTAACTGAACTTGAAGATGCTTCAGTAATTACAGAGATGTTTGAACTTTCTTCAAAGGCTTGTTCAGATTGAATAGAGTTTTGTAATTGTATTTCAAGATGATCTGAAACAAATCTGTATTGCAAATATTCAAAGAACAAAGGATCTGGAACTAATCTGGATAATTCGGTTTCAGAAAAATTCACAAATAAGGATGTTTCAAATCGTGCATCAAAAGGAATTTCATCAATATATATAATTTTCACAGGACAAGATGCAGATCTAGAAAGTGGTCTAGAACTTCCTGAACTCTCTTGACTTCCTCTTTCAGAACTTTCTTGACTTCCTTGTCTTCTAAGAATCCTAGGAATCAAATTTGAATTTTCAAATATTGGTGGTGGATTAGGGTCAGGGTTTGACCTAGTATGTCGAATCCTTTCTGAAGCCAGTTTTCCTAGACTATGTGTTTTTGGATTTTTGAAAGAATAAATACAACTTCTACAAATTCTTCAAGAAATAATGATGTATGATTAAAATTTTCTCAAATATCTATTAAACTAGAGAGTTTGATTAAACATTTTGAAACTAAGGTTCAGTATATAAGCTAAATCAGAGATAGACTGAAGCATCATTTATTTACTTTTGCAATTGCAGAGCAAAAGCAATTTCAAAGGCTTCCTGGCTGATCTTCAGACTCTGTCTATAGCTTATAAGTGAACAATATTAACAAATAAAGATGATTCAGATTCCCCAGTATGGTCGCCACTATGTTATCACTTAGGTTTTCCTTGAAGTTGTGGAAGAGGAAAGTATACCCGAGGTAACCACAAACCAACCTTCAGATGCAGAATCTAGCCAATCTGCATCCAGAGAGGGCTCTCTCTTTATAATTTATCTTTGTTCTTAGAAGGTTTTAGGCTAGTTATAGATCCAAGAGTTTGTTTTAAAAAATGGTGGAATCCACAAACTAAGGGCAAGGTTGAAATTTTTCAGTCCATTGGGCTATGGAGTCAAAGGATGGCTTTACTGGATTTCTATTCTACACACAAGATGGTTTTACAGGGCAAGGTAGCTAGACAGAGAACAATCCTTAAAATTTAAAGTGGATGGGATGATTTTGAAGGGATGAAAGGCAGCTAAGAATCTTTCACCAAGTTCAAAAGAAAGAAATGAGATGACTAGAAACAAAGAGCAATGAAGAATTATTTATTATAGTAATCAACAATGTTTAAATTAGCAAAGCAAGAGCATTTAAGAATTCATGCTTATAACCAATTTAGAGGAAAACATTAAGAACAATCACATCTGAAATCAGAGTATAATTAAGTAAATTCTGATTCAATCCTTTATGTAAATTATTCAGAAATGGACATAATGATATTATAAACTGATATAAAACTTAAGACAAAGGGTAGAAAGACTTATTGAACTGCAGTCCAACACATGAATCCTGCAAAAAGTCCCGAGCTTCAAATCGTCATCCAGTAAGCCACGAATAAATTTCTCCAAAATGCTTTTATTCCGAAAATCTCAATGTTACAGCAAAGTAATAGAATCCACCCTCAATACTCTCTTTGAGGGTTTATTTATACAAGAAATAATTGAAAAAAATCTCACACTAACCTAGCCAATAATCTAGGCTGACTAAGGAGTAATTTACAAATAAACAGGAGACAAATGGTCTCGTGGATAGAATAATAGGTAACTGCTGATGTGTTGTTCCCTCATTTTGCTGATGTGTTGGAGGTAAGTGCTGAAATAGGGCTCGGTGCTGTCCCTTGGAGTAATTTCTTTGGCTTGTTTGATACTCTTTGTTTTTACGGATACTCTTTAACCTGTTCAACTGATACTCTTTCATCTGTGCTTATTTTTATCTTTCACATAATAGTAAAAAGATAAAATTCTCATCCTGAAGATAATTTTCATAGAATTTCTAATAGGTCTTTCCACCATTGATCATCTGGTATTATAGTCCTTTTAAGTTTTCTCAATGTCTCATCGGCCTCTGTGAGTTTGTAAAAAGTGGGCTCATCAGGAAACAAATACTTTATTTCATGTTCAAGATGAAATAAATTCCTCAACCTGTCATATAGATTTCTTCCTGTTGGCAACATTGCTTCTGGCAAACTTATGGAACAAGCAGTTACGTTCTGAGCATGTATATTTAGTTTCTTGACATAGGTTTCCAGTTCCATTATTTGGTCCTCTTAGAGCATTGGACTGGGCAACCCACTGTCCAACAAGACTTGAAATTTTTCTCTGAAAGCATTAATATCAGCTAAAATATCTGAACACTTCCTTTCTAAATTCTGCATAAAAGTTCTTTTGATGAAAACTCTTTTTATCATCAAAATAGTGCCGGTCCTGTCTTCAATTCCTTGTACTGCAAGCTGTTGTTTTGTTTGGGTGTTCAAAAATTGAATAAGTTGATTGGCCTGCTCAGGTCTACCTCTTAGTTCATTTCTCGTTCTGTTTATTTCTTCCTGAGCTATTTTAATCAAGTCATTTTGTTCAAAAATTGCTTGAATAGAGGGCCAAATACTTTTTATTAACTCAATTATATTACCCCAAAGAATTTCATTTATTTCCTTCAAAGGCTTTTCTAATGAAATATCTTTTTCTAAAGCCTTAACTAATTTGTCCAATCTTTTAATTTCCCTAGTATTATCAGCAATTGTCTTTTTAGAAGTGTCATATTTCTGCTCCAAATCTACTAACTGCAATTTTGTGGTTTGAAGTTCTGTGACTCTTAATTGTAAACTTTCCATTTGTTTTATCAAATCATCAGAACTTAAACCAGAAGTGTTTACCTGCGCTGGCTCTGTTTGTTGCTTTGCTGTTGTAGTACCTATGGTTTTAGTAGCTTCTGTGGTGGATGCCTGCATGATAGCTTCCTTTTCTTGTAAAGCTTGTTCCAATTCCTTCTCTGTTTCACTTAGTCGCTCAGTCATATTTAGGAGCAACTCCATTACCTCTTCTTGTGAATTCCCCTTTAAAACTTCTTGGGTCTGGGGGTGCCTTGAGGCTGGCAATTTCAGCTGCTTTCTCAGTGCAGCTATGTCATCATCTTTCTTCTTTATTAGTGCCTCAATGCTTTTAATATCTTTTGGGTTGTGACCCAAGCTGATGATTATGTCTTCCAAAGACTTTATTCTGTTATCTTTGGCCTGAGAAGAGGCCTTTTCAATTTGCAATTGGGCGCTTGTGTTATTTAAAGAATCTTGCAGCGTTAAGGCTGCCATGGCTTTATTAGTAAGAGTAGAATACACCATTTCTCCAGTTTGTTTATGCAGCTCTATCTGGTCCAAAGGATGAATTTCCTTTGCCAGGACCTCGAAATTTGTTCTAATATAATCAGCTGCTGTCATGGGTTTTCGCACTTTTGACTTGAAGTGGCTCATCATCATTTTGCCTTGTGAAATGTCAAATGCTGACATTAACCTCTCCTGATTATGTGGAGCCATTTTCAAATATTGATCATATACCTTCATTCTTAATGGATCATTCTTTGCCTTTATATTGATGAAGGTTATTTTTATATCCCTTGTATCTGTTTTTGGTGGCCTAAAGGAGGATACTTCAGTACTCAACTGCTTGTGCAAAGCTTTTCCTTTCTGCTCTGTATGGGTCACACTAACAGAACCAGTTAGTTGACTGTCTTCTCTTCCATCATCAAACATCTCATCTATGATTTCCACATCTGGAAGTGGATCTGGTTTCTGTTTTTTGGCTTGATGTATTCCTGAGGACTCTTTAGGAGGAGTAGTATCTGGAACCTGCCTTTTCTTTCCTATTTCCATGTTAGATGGAGTTTGTGATTCTAAAACTTCAGGATGTTTTATCCGAGGGGGAGAAACTTGTGTTTGATCAGGTGCTCTCGAGGTTTGAGGTTTCTCTGCCATGACTAAAGTTTCAATGACCTGGATTTCAGGTTCCTTTCCTTTGCCTTTTGGTTCTGCTGCAACTGATGAACTTCCTTCCTGTAATCTCTGCTGTAGATTTGCTGATGAAGAAGTGCCAATGTGGGGTACCTGCACTTGACCACAAGATTCTAGGTCACACTCCTTCTCAAAATCTTTCATCATTCTGTTCATTTTTTCTTCTTCACTTTCTTCTTCAACTAGTGTTCCTTCAACCCATTCATCTTGATTTGCATATTGTTCTATTTCAGGAATCTTGTGGTGTATGTAAGGGGATGATTTATTCTTTATTCTCTTTTTATAGATAAAACCAAATGGATCATAAGGAACCCAACGGAAACTTCTTTGGAACTTGCAATGGTTTTGTAGTATAACTTCTGCTTCGTGCTCAGCATCCCTAGAGTTGCATATGTAGGGACCTAATTGACTTTTGATCCTTAATTGGGCTTTCTTCTTCACACTACAAAAATGAATTACATCTGAATTATTCATTTGCCTGAAATATTCCAAGGCAAAAATTCTCATGGGCACATATCTTGGCAACTTGAATGGATGTAATTCACATCCATAGATTCTGATGACCGAATGGTTTTGATATAAATACCAATCTCCAACTTTATAAGTCCTTGAAAGTTGCAAGGTCTTCTTGATTTCATTACTGAGCCTTGGAGGAGGGATTCCTGTCAACAAGGTAGTTGCAGGATATACAAAAAGATCGATGAACTCAGTATAGGAATATGGAGACTTATAGGAAGAATGAATTATGGGAGACAAAAATATAACTGACCTAGGGTTTCCCTTGGCATCAAGCTTTTTAACAGGGAAAGGGAACTTTTCTGATTGATAGAAGATAATGAGATGATAAATAACTGAGGAATATTTGAAAACTTTCTCATCATCTAGCCTCATGAAATGATCATGGATCTTATTGGCTATGAAGGAGGTAAAGTCATATTTAACTTCAGGAGGTTGCCCAGGAGTAAAAATAGACAGCAAAACCAGGGTTATCTCATCAACATATTCACTGGTATTGAAACCCAAGACAAAAGATATCATATTTAGGATGAGCCTTCCCAACTTAGTGAAATAATAAAAACTATAGGGAGGAAGTCCCTTAGGTTGATGTTCAGGCAACATGAAATTCTGGCAAATGGACTTCAATTTTTCTGGGGTCAATTGATTAGACTTTTCAATCAGTGCTTCTATAGACAAAGGTGCTAGTTCTTGACCTGGTTCAAAATGTAACATTGCATTGATAGCCTGGGGAGTAATGTGGAAAAGAACACTCTGATCAGGGGATATTACAGCTCTCTGAGTGGGATCATAGTTAGAATGGCAATAGTGGATGATTTCTGGGAAAGAAATGACTGAGGGGATGAGATATCTCGGGAGATTGGATTCCCACAACCCAATGAGATCTTTCCCCTTCGAGTACTCGTCTCTGCAACGACAATAACTCAGAAGGGGAATTTCATCAAAATGCAAATCTTTAATCTGAAAATCTTTATCTACTAAAGGCAAATATTCTAACTCTTTGTGGGGGGTATTCAATGGAGTCACATTCAGGGCTGCCGGGACTTCCATTTTGGTTCTTGTGGATTCAAAACGGAAGTTTCTGGGTTTTCTTCATAGGCCGAGTGCAATTTCAATTTAAATGAAGGAAATTAACACAATTGTAGTTTCAGGGGAACAATTTACAGTTTTAAAACCTCAGGGAATGATCTCAGTGATAAGATTTAATCACTAATCCAGTGGAAAACGAGGAAAACAGACTTTCTTTTGAAGTTCGAAGTGCTATAGGATAAATACCTGTTCTTGGAGGAAAGCTGGCTTTTAACAGGTATCAGGCAGTAGCAGGAGGATGCTTGAACACAGGTCTGGCGGAATTCTGGAGCGAAATAGAATTGAACAGTGGATTTCAGTGGAAATTTGAAATTCGTAGCGGAAAGCGCAGTCGTGTTCAAATGATGAAAATGACATAAAAACACGCGAATTTGTTTTATTTCCAAAGTCAAAAAAGGGGTTTTTAGTTTTTCGAGGAGTGACGTCACTTTAGTACGGGCTGACGTGTGGTGGGGGGCCGGGCGGTAAGCGGTTAGTCCCTGCACCGCTTATGGACAAAGGTGGTATTGAGCGTGGGGGGAGCAATTCCATTGGAGTATCGACACGTGGATGGAGGACTAGTCAAATACCACCAACCCCCCGCACATTAATGCTCTGACATTGGATGGCTAGCAGAATGAGTATTAGCCTTAGATTTGTGGAGGGGCGGTCCAACGGTTGAAAGGACGGAGAGATAGTGGGGTGGTTATCACGCGGGCCCGGCATAATTAGCATCCCGGGTGGCACATGATTGGTGGAGGGAAGGTTATTAATTAGTTCTGATAACTAATTAATCCCATAATTATAATGGAAAAAGGAGTCGCGGCGGGGTTTCGTTGGGTGGGATGCCAAGTGGATGGGCCACGGTGGCATGAGGATCTTTCTGAAGTTTTGGTTCTTTTAAAAATAAAATTTTGGTTTTATTCTTTTTGTATTAAACATATATATCATATGTTTAAAGATTTTCTCATATATGTTTTTTTATTATATGATAAATTAACCGATATAATTAATTTACCATAGGGGCGGGAGTATTATATAACGATAAATTTAACCAAAGGGCTTGTATAGTGGGTTTTTATTTGAATGCACGGGGAAATAAATACTTTGGCTAAACTTTATAATAGAGGGGTTTTTGGATATTTATATAAAAGGAGTTATATACTTAGGATAAGGCATTTTGACTAGGGATTTAGTAAATAGAGTTAAATGTAAATATGACAAAGGGACAAGGACAACTCAAAATACTTTGCACATCTAAGAAAGTGAAGACTTCTGAAGTAAACCACATTATATCAACTTCAACACTTAGACTTAGAATAACAAGTAATCTTGAGGGATTATTATGGAAATTTTCATGATTTTCATAAGTAAAATTGGATTTTACTTAGGAAAAGGTTAAAAGTGAATGATTATAATGATGAATGATCTCAAGTACTTAGGTCTTTTTGATCATTAGGCCGAGGGTCCGATCCCTCCAAAATTCAAGGAAATGCCTTGAGCCCCTTTGATCTCCAAATACCTTAACACTTTGGGGAAATTAGTAAAGATCTTAGGGAGAAAGTGATGTGGGAAGTTAATGATTTTGACTTTCTTTCTGTGATTTTTCCAGTGCATTTCTTGCTTTCAGTACTTGTGATGAAGATAAAAGATTAAACATATTTAGCACCATCATTCATCATATAAAACTTTGCAACACCATCTACCTACCCTATCTACTTGACACTACCATTTTCTCTTCTTTATTAGGGTGCACTTATACTTGCAAACCCTTATCAATCTTTTCTTTTTACAAGGCAAATCTATCTAATTCTATCTTTATTACATCCAAGGGCTCAGATTAAACTGTTGAGCACCTTTTATTAACTCTACCTATCTACTTATCTGCCAAGATTAAACTGTTTGGTCAGATGTTTATTCTCTATTCTACAACATGAAATTGAAAATGAATGAGTCAAGTTTAAACAGTTTGACTCTTCATAAATTGTGGCAAAAGTTTGACAAGCTGCACACAATTGCTTTATTACAAAAATGAAATAGTAGTGGCATTTGGATTTGCACACTTTCTTTGGCCTATTTTTTTGTTTGGGGTTCATTTCTTTTGCTTTTTTGGCCATTTTTATTTTTCTTACCCTTTGATTTTTCTTTTAGGGTATACCCTCTTTACATTTTTTAAATTTTTTGATTTTTTGGTTTTTCAAGAATATGGAACACCTTTGCTCAAGAAAAAGGTTTGAACATATTCCATAGTTCAATCAAGACAATCATGAAAAATGATACCTATTGGTATAGGAGACTAACAGTTACAATTTGAACACTCAAAAATTTTACTCCCTTCCCAAATAATTTTTTTTCTTTCCTTTCCTACTATGTAGATGAATTTTTTTTTTCCATATTCGTCATTCATTTCAAGACCTAATTCATGATGCCCTATTTTTATAATTTATCTCTTATCCTTCTTTTGTTTTCCATCCTCCTCTTTGGGTCTTTGTTTCACATTTTCTATACTAACTCTCCTTTTATTTTTACTCGTATATGCTTTTGTCACACAAATCTCCATATCAAAATAAGCATCCATTGGCCTCATCTCTTGCTGACTTTCATGCATGCAATGTGCTTCTCCAATTTTTTCTAATAAAGCATCTTGATTTTCTTCCAACATGCCGACTATCTTGTATAAAATTTCTTCAACTCCAAAGCCCATTAACTCCTCATCAAATGATAACTCATGCAACCAATACTTAATATATCCAAGTTGTGTGTTTATTTTACATGCGTGTGGATGTTTTTATCAATACTTATCTAACCATAATGCACACCCCTCAAAATACTAATTATGCCATAAGGAAAATTGATGCAGCATATGTTGAGTCCAAAGTTTAACATTTGGGTATCCATAACAATATTCTTGGGCACAACATAGATTAGAATAGGTGTGTCGAATCCAACATAAACTAGAGCAGATTTACTTACTGCTCACAACATAGAAATGATAAGAAGGTTGTCAATCTATCTAACCATCTCAAAAATGATCAAAGAGGTTAAAAATGCCATAAAATATTCTAACATAGATGATAGTATCAAGAAACGATTGATACCCTCGGGAGAAATACCCCAAGAGTTTATGGATCCCCAAAAATCCATAAGAATAGTGTTCTTGTTATCGTTGCTATGACACCCTCCAAAATTGCACTACATTTGAATTTTGGAGCCTACCTTATTGTCATGTCAAGTGTCATTTTGTGTCATTTCATATGTTTTGAGTGTTCTTAAGTTTCGTTGCATTGATTCGAATATACTTATATGCATTTCATGGTCACGACACCTTTCTTGTTGTAAAATGACACTTTTGGGTTGCAGTCACACACACTTCACCATTTGTACTTGGGGAATGTGCATAAAGTGATGTTTTGATGCATATTCATTGTTGATCAAGATTGTCTAAGTTATCTTGATGAGTTAGTATGCTTCACACTTGTTTTCATGCCCACAAATCATCTTTCTCACCCCTTGACCAATCATCCATGCTTAGACAAATGTCGGTTGAAAAATGACCCCATTAAGGCCAAGAGCATATGAGTGCACTTCGAAGCCTTGATGGATGACCCTTTGCTATTTAGAAGTGCACCCTTCACCCTCTCATAGAGTTAGGCGCACTCCAAAAGTACAAATCCCTTACCCTGTTCCAAACTGTGCCCTCGAAAATCTTACTAAGTCTTCCTTGAGCTCACTCCTTCGACTCAAAGAAGTACGCCCTCCTTGGGCACACTCGCACATCTTGAATACCCAAATCTTAGTCCTTCAACCTTCCCCGATACGCCATCCGCCCTCCTGAACTAAAATGAGTGCACTGTCGCACCCTAAAGGCATGAGGCCTCAACCTTTAGCCTTCAATAGTGTACCATGCACCCTTCCTGGGGCCTCTTAGCTACATGAGGACACCCCGAAGGCACGAAGCCTTAACATTTAGCCTTTCGGAGTGTGCCCTACACCCTCCTTATTTCCCTTTGGCACATAACACATCTGGGAAGAGTAAGTATTTCTCCTTTGTCCTTCACACTAGTTACGTGTACCCTACCTTGATTTCCTTATTTTTTAGGGTGCATGAGTGTATGTTGAAGCCTCGAAGCTCCTCCTACTATGTCCTTTAGCCTTTTAGAGTGTGCCCTTGCACCCTAAAGATGCATTGACCATTTGAAGCGCACTGAAAGGGAACAAACAAGAATATATGCATAAAACATCATAAAGTATGAGATTTAAATTGATAGCCACTCATCATGAGTGATTGCAGAAATGGGTATTCTAGGGACCTCATGGAAAGCACATGCAAGGAATACTGGGCAAAAAGGATGAACAAAGGAAGAAAAAGAAGAACCAAGAACACACTTGAAACCTAATGATCAAAGCACCATGAAGACTCCAAGATTGAAGACCCTTCGGAGGGCGGAAGAACTAGGAGTAGATGATGACAAAGAACAGACACATTGGCAACCATGTCATTACTAAAGCAATTCCATGTCATCAGTCATTGTCAATCTCAGTCATCTAAGATAGTGACGTGTCAAGTTTCATCATATGATTATGTGGAAGACAAAATGTATCATTATAATAATTGCATAAGACAAACGAGTAGAATTCCAAGGGTCATAAGTGAAATCAAGAGTCACAAAAGTCCAAAGGACATGTAATACCAAAATTCGCATGTAATTCCAAAAGTCATTTGGAACTTCAAAGGTTGTAGAAGTCCAAAGGTTACAAGAAGTTAGAGAATCAAGAGTGATGAGGATATTAAAGGTCACTCCTTAAGTTATAAATAGATCCTCATTTCTCATGTAAATGACTTTTAGCCTTGGCTTCTCCCATAAGGCATAAGAGAGATAAGTTATTACTTTTGGGGAGAAAGTAGTGGCTCCAATGCTCTACTATTGGAGCAAGTGATGTTCATTGTATTCATGCATCTTGGGACTTTAACTTAATATTTATAGCTTGATGGCCAACATGTTTTCATACATGGATTATGAATGTTTGTAATATTATTCTATGAATGTTTATGGTTCATGTTTACTTTCATCAATACTATGGTAGTTGAACTATTTTAGTTATTTTAGTGCTTATCTTGTTGAGAATGTGTTGTAATTATCATAATGATTGCTACGTCTTTATGGATTGTTCTGCTGGATGTTAGAAAAAAAACTCTTGCTACATGTGTCTTTATTAGAGTGGTACTATTACCTCTCTTATAGGCTCACCTTCTTTCCCCTCTATAGTAGAATAAATTTGAAGCCCCTACAATCGAACATTCACCAGGCACACTAGATTTATTTTCGAAGGAACATATGTGACTCTCTCTCTTGTTGATAGCTAAAGACAAGGAATATATTTAAGTAAACGACAGTCAAGCCATATTCCGGATGGGGCCTTATAAAAAATAGTGTGAAGTATAATTGGGACTGTATATTAGGGATACCCCCTTGAATGTTGGCAGGTCCATCGCTGTCAACATTTTTGGTGCTAGAAGGAGGGTAGCTAGATTTTTATGGCTGATAAATCCACCCACCCACATCATAATTCCTTTGTACAAGGAAGAAACATTCCCAATACCTCTCTGAATCATATTACTGAAGCAGTCATATCTTCTCAGTCCATCCTTAAAAAAAGTTGTGAAATTTCCTACGAGCATATTAGGGAAATTCATACTCTAAACCGTCACTTTAGAAAGGTTATTGGATTAATTCATGAAATGCATAAGAAAATTCTACCAGGATCATGGTTTATATAATCGAATATTTGGTTTTCACTACCCTCGAAGAGTTAACAAAATATGTAGAAAATAATAAAAACGATAGAAACCTCCATCTTTCAACGAGGATGACAGAGAAAAAATTGTGCTCTCAAATGACACTTGCCATAGGTTATACAATCACGAAGAAAATTCCTCAGATTCTGAAGAGGAGGAGGAGGATAGAGACAATAACATGGTTGAACAAGGTTTGGATTGGATGACTTAGGGTCCAATTTCCCTTCCAAGTGTTTTTCATAAGATGCCAAGGCACCTAGAAAAGTTGTTAACGAAATATGACCCTGATAAGGCGATAAAAGTAGAAGACAATTTAGATAATTTCTATCTACACCTGTAGACACTAGAGGTATTTTATGATGATGTTGCATGTAGACTCTCTCCTTGTACCTTAGATGGTATAACGACTGCTTGGTATCATAGTCTTCCTACAAATTCAATTCATAACTGGAGGGGGTTTAAAATTTTTTCCTTGGAAAAGTTCGTTGATGACAAAACCCCAACCATGTTATTAATATTTGCAAGTGGGCTAATATTCCATGTTTTTTCCAAAAAAAAATTCACCAATTTCCATTTTTCTAAAAATCGAATTCGTCCAAATTTTATAGTATAAACTTATTTTAGCTTAAAAATCTCCAATATTATATATTTTCTAATATAAAATAATTATAAATCTAAACATTTATACAAAATTGTCATCAAAATTTTTAAAATTCAAATATTAGGGACTAGTAAGATTCACCAAGGTTGCTAAACTTTAATATAAAATTTCATCCTTAAAATTTTCCCTGGTCAAGGATTTTAATCAGAGGTTCAATTAGGTGTTGAACCAATTTCCTCCACATATGGCAGCTCATGTCTCCATCACGATTGATTACTATATTTCTACCTTTTCGACAAGTATATAATAGTTTGTAAAGCGAGTTGCGAAAGAAAATTTGGCTCAAAATTCTAAGAATCCATTGTTGTTCAGAAGGAATTGCATGCAATTAGAGTCATTGTTAATGATGAATCATCCAAATACTCCAAGGAGACATGTAAAAGGTCTTAGGCCTCTTCAAACAAGGTGAAGGATAAAGAAGATATTGATCTAGAAAGATGGACCCCATTATCAAGAATTTGTCCAATGAATTGGAAGAACTACAAAAAAAAGGACAAGAAAGACCACAATCAGTAGCAAGCCCTCGAAGTTCAACTTCTTGAAGAATTTCAATAACAACAACCAAAATAGTAGTTAGCCGGCTAAGTTTGCACAAATCTCTAATGTTGTGTTGAATTTTGAGAGTATGATAATGGATCAATACTATTCCTTTCATCAAGAATATCATTCATCACATAATGAATTCTCTAGATGTGCAAATTGTTGACTCAGTACTTTCAGATGAGCAGACTGAACAAACAGAAGAAAAGGAAGAATCCACTGTGGCTGAAGAGACAACAAGTTTCGTACATAGATTAAATACTTTCAGCTATGTGTTCAATGTTCAAAATAAAAACACCAAAGAACCACCACTGAATGAGGGCCTAGCTCAGAAAAAAAACAATCGATATAAGTTGAGAAGTTAAGGGCCTATTCCTAAACAAGAGTTGATGAGGAAAAATTTGAAAGAATAATTTTTAATAAAAATCCCTCCACCCATAATCCAAGCTCCGAACAAGCCTAGATATGCTACCACAACAAAGAAAACTTCTGCCAACAATAAAATTAAGACCATCACTTTGGAAGTTCCAAACAAACTCACTGCTCTAGACACTTCAACAATGCTTGATACACTTGACTACAACATAGTGGAGGATATGAAGAAAGCCCGCACAAATATTTTAGTCTTTGAGCTTACAAGGATATTAGGCCAATAGGAAGTGCTTTTCCAATCACTTGCTTAGTTCTCACTAGGTAATAATGCTTATTCTTCCCAAAAGGTGGCTAGTAAGACTTTTGGTCCCCTGGAGTTAGTAGTTAACTCTTTAATTGTCTCTAGGGCTTTTAGTTTCAGTGATTTCTTCAAGATTATCTTATGTTTCTTGGTTACTTGCCTTATTTGTGTCCATGTTGTCCTTCTCATCCTCGTCCTCATCATTCTCAGTGTGATTGTTGTTTTCTTCATTACTTACCCCCTTTTCATCATCAACCTCCATGTCCTCTGCCTCATCTCTGATTTCTTGCTCATATTTTCTTGACCCTTTCACAAAACAATTTGAACTCTTTTGTAGGGTCTTGGAAGTAGCTTGGAGGTGTCTTCTTTGTTCTTGGGCAATTTTTTTTGAAATTTTGGGGTTTTTAGGCCTGAGCGCAATGCCTGCACGCCTCGTGTAGGCCTGCCGGTCCCTGGGCGTAACGCCGAGCAGAGATGGGCCTGTCGGGTCCCTTAGGCGCAACACTAAGCAAGTCGGGCTCCTTTAAGCACAGCGTTAGGCGAGTCGGGTTGGCCTCTGAGCGCAGCACCGGGCTTCTGGGTGTGTCGGGTCTATCTGGGCGCAGCGTTGGGCGAGTCGGGTCGTCCTCTGAGCGCATCGCTCGACTTCTGGGTGTGTCGGGTCTACCTGGGCACAGCACCCGTCTGTACGCGCAACGCATTGAGCTATACGTGCAGTGCAGTGCAAAAATACACTGTGGAAAACCTCTATTTGCGCAGCACCGGGTCCCGTGAGTGCACCGTCGGCTCAAAAGTGTAGCACTGGTAATCTTGCCCAGAATTTCTCACTTAAACTCAGAAAATTTCCTCTTGAAGGCTATTTACTCTTTTAAAATGCAAAATAAGATATGAAGAGGACATAGAGGTCCTTTATACTTTTTAGGGAAAACAAATTAAACCTGAAAACCCACTTTTGCTAATGTTTTGAGTTTTTTGGTCACCTTTACTGACTTTTTGATTTGCTGTGTAGGTGAATTGAAGAACCCTTAAGTAACTCCTTTCTCTTGATGTGAGCTTGCTGGAGAAATGAAATGGTCCTTCTTTAGCCTTGAAGGTCTTGGCATTATGAAACCTCTTTTTTCTTGCACTGTGAAAATGAAAACATGTTTTCTTACCTTCTTACTGATTTTGGCAGTGATATATCAATTTTTGACAAAGACTATGAATTATGTTTGCTATATCTCCTCTTCGACACTTTTGATTTGTTTCAGGTGCCATGGCATAATGATTTAGCCCTGTCTAATGATTTTGGTGTTGGACACTGTCATAACAATGACCTCATGATCAGTTTGGTATTCTATCTTGAACCTCAACCCTATGCTTTGATTCCTCTGATTATTTGAGGGCAAATGACTGAACATGAAGGCTTGACCTTCCTCATACCGATACTCTTTGCATTCTTTTCCTTTGAGGCAGTGGAACACTTACCTTGACAAACCTTAGAATGACACACATAACAATCCCTTGAAATATTCTTCTGATGGCATGATGGAGGCTCATTTTCCTCATTTCACCCTCTTTGCCTATCTCTCCAAAATCTTAGGTTTTAGGGCTGTTAGAGAAAAATAATTAGTGTTGTCTTATAAGTTCTTTATACCCCTTTCAATTTCATTCATTTATATTCAATTCACCTCACCTTTTTCCCTTATTCATTTATAACTTCTAAAAATATTCAATTCATGCTTGGTTGTGCTGGTGTGCCTCTGTCCTTGTGATTTGTTGCCTTGACTCCTTGCTTGGCAAACTGCTGGTCCAATCAATCCTAGAAATCCTGATTTCTCTATGAACATAGGATGCTTCCTCATTATTTGTTGGGGATGTCCTTTAAGGAGCTGGCCTCTTACCTTACCAATTTTCCTGCTGATAGTTACCTTGACACTCCTGCAAAAATGTCAAAATGGACAATTTACCTTTGCAGAACTTGAACTTTATAAGGTGACCTTTCTTGGGGACCTTTCTTGTTCTGATTTGGGCAAACAGGTGCTTCCCTTCTTTCATATTTGATTCAACTCTTACTACATGAAAAAAAGTGATTTAGAACACCAAAGATAACCCTACAACCTAAGAAACCCTAGTGACCTAGTGGGAGGCTCTTTGACTTGGTCTTTGACTGAAATCTTGGCTTGGGGTCTTCAAGTATAAAAAATAGAATTTTTGACAAATTGGTTTATTAAATATCCGAAATCCAATGTACTTGATTTATCTAAAGATCTTACAGAGATAGTTTTGAGACCATCAATGCTTGAGGCATTTGGTGAACATGGGAAAGTGTAGGCTAGTTGGTGATCTTAGGTGGCAAGTGGAGGGGTGAGGCAAAGGAAAAATAGAGTGCTGAGGTCATAGGTGGGAAAAAATGATGAATATGAGTGGCATGAGCCCATGATGGGTCTTTTTCAAATGGTAAGCTGGCGATGACATGATAGAGTAGTGAAATAGTGGAAAATTTATCCTAAGGATAATGAAGGCAGCGAGATTTCTAAAACTCACAATATTCATGAATTTTGTTTTTAGAAATCTAGGATAATTATTTAGTAATCTACAAAATAGCAAAAAATTACTGATGACTAACAGTGGCTCCACTTGGGGAGGGCAGCTCCTTTTTAGGAGGTGTCCAGAACTTCAGATATCTAGGTTTATAAAGAACAGTGCCTCATCCATTAGGAAAATTTTTCTTCTTTCATTTGCTGATGTTTCTTTTGAAGTTATGATCTCAAGAATCTAAAAAAAACATGATTACTTCAACTTCATCTCTACCTACCCATCCTACTTGCATAACATTTTTTCTTCCTTGGGTGCACTTAAACTGGCAAACCCTTGACATTCTTTTCTTTTGAAAGAAAAAACAAGCTATCTACTTGTACCCTTATTGCTTCCAAGAGTTCAGATTATGCTAGTGAACTCTTTTATTCTCTACCTAGACTAACTGACTGTCAAGATTAAGCTGTATGACAGAATTCATTCTCTAAGCTATTGACATGAAATTGAAAACATGATTTGAACCAGGATTAAGCAATCTGATTCACCATGGGCTGTGGCATTGGAACAAGCTGTATACAGACATTATTTTTGTACAAACAAAACTAGAAATCATGAGGGTTGTGATTAATCATTTGTTAATCCTCCCCATCTTTCTTTTTGTTTCAGATTTGAGCATGGAGAACCAATATCTTTTCTTCCTAATCTATTCCTATTGACAAGTCAAGTTTAGATGCTTTGAAAAGTTCTCTTTCACTAACCTATCAACAATAAATTGAAAACATGTTCAGCCATGATTAGGCTAGATGACTGAACAAGACTCTTTTGGAACAAGTAGTGGCATTTAGGCTTTCACGCTTTCAACAGTACGCCTTTTTTGGGTATGGGGCTATACCTCTTTTTCAAATCTGCCCTCTTTTTCATCTTTTCTTTGTTTTTTGTGTTTTCAAGATTAGTATTCTAAAAATAAAAACTAGAAAGATGCTCATAGTGATGAGATTATTTTCATGCCTATCTATCCTAATCTAACCTATACATGATGTACATTCAGCTGGTGAACTCTCTTTTCCAATACAACCAATCAAGAAGATGATTCCATGAGGGATATTGGTTCAACTATTTGAGGGTTTTGAAAAAATCAAAAGGCCACTCCCTCCTCACTTGTGTTTGAACAGTAGTGCCTAAAATTTTCTTCAAACCTTGCATCAAACTTCTCTTGAAATATTTTAGTCCCTCTTCAACTGTCTTTAAGAAAATAGCAAAGGGATCTTGGAACAATACTTGACTTAGAGGATTTGGGAGATAAGCTTGATCCAGGACTGCTTCTTCCTCCACTGTGCTAAGCTTGGGACTCTTTTGGGAAAGAAACTCCTCTTCTTCTTCAAGATCATCAGAATTGGAAGCCTCATCATAAATTTCAATGTTGTCTTCCAACAAACCTTTATTGATTTCTTCTTCCGTTAGAGGAGGAGGCATTTTCCTTTTTCCTTGGATAAAACCACAATTGTTCTCTTTCTCTTGTGAAGGATGGTCATAGGGCTGAATGTCTTCTTTGTTGTTAAAATCAATATCCAAATATTTCTGACTTCTGATTGTATTAAATTTGTCTTTGATGAACTGAAATGAAGCATAACAAAGAGTTAAAGACCCTTCCCTTTCTCCCAAACTTTCTACACTTTCTTCTTCAGTGTCATAGGTGACCTGTATTGGCTGATTACTGTTTTCAAGCTGATGATATTAAAATTCATCCCACAAATCAACTGTTGATTGCTCTGCAAGGTTAGCTTCTGTTTGGAGAACATCATCATCATCAGACTGATCAAGCTTTGGAGAATCATAAACATAAATAATCTCACCAATGAAACATATTGGATTACCGGTTTGTTCTTCTTTGAATTGATCTACAAGTTCACTTTATGACTTATGGTAGACCGGAGTAGAAGGAGAATGAGCTGAAATGTTTTATTCACATGAAGGCCTAGAGGCTGGCTGAATGTTTAGCATCTTATTTATTTCCTCTTCAGTCAAAAGAGGAGGAATTTTTCTCTTTCTTTGTATATAAGTAGAATAGTTCTCTTTCTCTTGTGAAGGCTGATTTTGAGGCTAAATGTTTTCTTGAGCCTTGCCTAGAAGAGATGGTGAATCATCAATTGTGCTTTCAGAGAGATTCTGAAGATATTCCTTTACTTCCTGATTCATTTCATCCTCAACCAACTCTTCTTGGCTGTCATAATAGTTATATTGGGTATGAAATGCATGGATTTCTTCTAATATATCTTCAGGATGCCAATTCCATAATTCTTCATCAATGTTTACAAGGTATTATATGAAATCTTCAGATTGATCACAACAATTCTCAGCTAATGATAAAGATGGACAATATTCTTTATAATGCTCATAAAACACCTTATGGAGGTCCTTTAAGGAAAACAAACTACTTGGTTTCAGAATTTCATACCATTCCCTTCCCTTTCCTTCTAATTTCCCCATGAACATTTTCATGAGGCATTCTTCATGCCATTCAACTTTTAACCTCCATACATGTAAATGAAATTTGATGAGATGTAACAAAGGATCATCAACTTTTTCATCTTGAAACATAGGTAGGTTTTTTATCCAATTTATCTGAGGCATTTTGTGTGGGAGTCCAGGGCTATGATCTCAACTCATTAGGGCATAGCTTCGTTGCATTCTTGGATCCATGTTTGTAAATCAGAGAGCGGTCAGTATATATTTTCAACCAGTCTAGAGTTCTCTACCAGTGGAGTCTTTAGGTCTTTTGAGAGTTGTTAAGTCGCCAAGTGGAAGATTTCAACTTTGATGTCCACCATCAGCATGATTGGGATTGCTTAATGCATTCCCAGGGGATTCTATAAGAATTAGTGGGGTCAACAGGGTTACTGAAGACCAGTGGAGTCACCAGGTGGATGATGTTTACTTTTTTTAAAGGATGTACTTGTTGTCCACCATCAACAACTAAATACCAATATAAGGATGGTTGTGGGTTTTTTGAGGTCTTAAGGATGTCTAGGCTATTTCTTACTCAGAAGGTCCCACCGTGATCGCCATTATGTTAGGTTCCCGTGATTTGTTAGATTGGTGAGATAAAATGCACAAGGTAACATTAGACCAGTCTTTGGAGTCCTAGGACCTAGCCTTCCTAGACTCAGAGAGGGCTCTCTCTATTTTGCAAAGGATGTGAACATGTTTTCTTCTAGGGTTTTGATTTTAGGCTAGTTGTTAAGTGTAGGGTTTTTTTGTTTGTTTTGGTTGGGTAATATGATCAAGTAGAATATATAGAGTGAGGAAATCTTCAAGTCATTAGGCAATGGAATCAATGAAGTCATAGAAAGTTTCAATAGTAAATCAGGGTGGATCACAGGGAAAATCTAGCATTGGTTAGATGGATTCTCAAGGTTTTTGTGGAATGGAGTGAACATCAAGTTTGTGAACAAAGTAGGAAAAAGGGAAATTAAGAATCCTTTATCATGTACTTAAAAACAAGGAAAGACCTCAACACTATTTAGCATGAAGAAGAAATCAATAGACAGGGCACACCAATAACTCTTTGATTCAACTTAAGCAAATAAGCATTTCATACATACAATCCAATGAAATATAGAAGGTGAGAAACTCATTTAACTTCTAGTGATTTCACCTTCAAGGTTAGAAAACATTCAAGAAACACATATAAATATAATCAAATAAGAGGGAATGCCTAAACATCATTGATCAGAGCTATGAAGATCTCCAAAACAATTATTCAAGCATGGACAAAAGGTATGATTGAAACATAGCCTCTTTGGAAAACCTAGACAATGGTACTTTAGAGAGAGACCTCAAGAATAGTGTTTAGAGACATCAAACAAGCAGGGCTAACCATAAATCATCTTTGATACCTACTGCATTAAACCATCCATGAAATAAAAAATCTTGGGGGGTCTAGAGAGCAATGAATAATTATCTAAAAGGGCCTAGCAGAGGAAAACATAGAGGCAGTGAAGAACAAACAGAGCTAAGGTGCCTTTGAAAACATTTCTTAGTATAAATCCTTTATCCTACTGAAATTTAGAAGGATGAAACAAAATGATACATAAGATAACAATAACTGAATAGAAGCACATCACCATTAACCAAGCTCAGAGATCCTGTAAACAACCTTCTCCATCATCAATCAAGACAAGCCATTCACAAACTTCACAACACCAATTTCTTCTCCAATATCCAAAAAAAACTACGTATTGTTCCAAAGAGTCATCAAATGCAAAAATTTACAATGAAGCCCTCATGCTCTATTTATTTAGAAAAGGAGGGCAAAAAACCCTAGATAGGGTTGGAAAATGTCAAAATCACTCATAAATGTCATTAATGCCCAAGAGACCATGCAAGGCCCAAGGCACAAAGATCCCATGAAATAAATGCCAAAATAACTCCTAGCACCTAATTTTAGAGTGATTTTCCTCAAAAAACATTAAAATATCATTTTGCAATTAATGAGTGTGTTTTGTTGACTTTTGGCCAAAACTGTCCAATTTGGTCTGAACGCATAGCACCTTCACAGGCAGAAAATAGGTCCACTTGCAGCCAAGTTTTGGTGGCCTTCACAATGTCGAAAGTTGCCTTGTGATGGCCCGTTGTAAATCTGGCTAAGTATAATTTCCAAATATACCATTGGATTTTTGATTGAGCTCCTGTAACCTATCCAAAAAGCGAAATTTCCAAAACTGCTATAAGCGCAGTGCCAAGCTTGAAAATGAGGCTGAAAGGTGAAAAATGAGGTGTTTTTTGACCTTTTGAGGGGTAAAAAATGCTCCAAATGCTCGAAAATTTGGTGAGCATAGTGTACTAGGCAGGCGAAATCCTAAATGTAAATTTCTCCCTCTGAGGATGTCTGAGGAAAAAGCGTAGCGCCAGGGGTGGTGCGCTTATAGGCCTCCAAATTCACAAAAAACCAAAAATTGTCAAAAATTCTTTGAATTTTTTGGATGTATCCCTCATTGGGTTTGGGAGACCTGTAGAGAAGATTATGCCAAGACTCCAAGGTTTTATTGGTCTTTACCTCCTTTTAGAGCTCGAATTTCAGTGAGGGCCTCTTTGAGCTTGGCACTGGTGAGTTTGTTTTTCAAGGCATAGTGTTTGGCCACCTTTTAATGTAGGCCAAGGTCTCTTTTCATCTTCTTCATTTGTGCTCATCCTTGTAATAGTCAATGATGTATTGTGCCATGCCAAGGCTCCTTTGTAGGTCTTTTATCTTTTCATTTTTGCTTTGAAGGAGTATGCTATTGGTCCTCTTTTTACCCTCTTTATCACTGTCAAGTTCAATGAGGTCAAATTCATGTTCTACACCATGCTGGTCTTCTTCTTTTATCTTTCCTTTGCCTTTATCATTAGCCTCACTACTAGCCTTTTCACTAATTTTGGCATCTTCACTGTGTTCCTCATTATAGCTGCTCTCATCATTATTGTTTTGACCTTCATCTTGGCTGCCAACTTCTAGACTTTCCACTACAAGGAAAAGACCCTCTAACGGAGGTTATAAAGGAGGTTTTTAGTGTTATAAAATTGCCCAAAATTTGTCAAAAAAAATATGCTACCACATCCGTTTCTGGTAACGGAGGTTTTGGCGGAGCTTTTAACGAAAATTCAACACAACTAAAAAAAAATGGGCAGCCGGAGGTTATTACGGATGTTTTTTCATCGGTGCTCTTATCAGGTTTTAACGCACTAGTGCGTATCGGTAGACAGCGCACCGGAGCGGTCTAAGGAGAATGCATCGGTCCGTTAAGGAAAATAATAGCACTGGGCCTGGTGTTGGTGATACAACGCACGGGGCCATTCTAATTGGTCTTGGGATTTGAGTGGTGCCCATAGGTCGTATAAGCGCACCGATGCGTGTATCTTTATGAGGCACCGGTGCTCCGTATCACAGAAAGAAACTGAGATTTATAATTGGTATCGGTATTCGTGTGGTGCACATGGCATCTACAAATGCACCGGTGCTTATAGATACATAAACGCTAGGGTGCACATTATCACACAAACACACCGATATTTATAACTGGAATTGGTATTAGTGCGGTGCCCATAGAATCATAAACGCACCGGTGCATATAGACACATAAACGCATCGGTTTTCATTTTTTTTTTTTAGAAACATCCACCTCTGACAATCCAATTATTGTGATTGTTTTAAATTCATTATTCATCAAAAGTCAACACATCTTATAACAATATTCATATTAATTACATTTTTATTAATGCATTTGAATGTGTTGTTTGGATTAATTTGTTATATCATATAAGAATTATTGTGGTTTTTTTAAATTCATGATTCATCAAAAGTCGACACATATATATAATCTTATAACAATATTCATATGAATTAAATTTTTATTAGTGAATTTGAGACCGACAATGGAGAACGCAATAGAATAAATTAAAACATATTTTATGTTTATATATATATATATATATATATATATATATATATATATATATATATATATATATATATATATATATATATATATATATATATATATATATATATATATAGATAGATAGATAGATAGATAGATGTATAGATAGATAATAGATATATATATATATATATATATATATATATATATATATATATATATATATATATATATATATATATATATATATATATATATATATATGAATGGGATAGTCTTTATGATACAAAATGGGACAATTATTCGATCCCTTGTCTTTCGTCTGAGACACTATGTCCATTACATTAAACAAAATGTATGATTTCATGTACATATTTCAAAAATAAAACGTATTATTATATCCAAATTATATAGACTAATATCATTTTCGAATCAACAGGCTACCTAGAGCTACTTCCATGACTTGGATTATTTTCAGGAATGTTGTGTTCACGACGTTGATTGTTCTTCTTCTTCACTTTCCATCTACAAACATAAAAATAAAATGAAATGAGTGTATATACATTGGTGAGAATAATGAAAATTCCAATATTAAATAATATACATCAATGTAAATAGAAAAGAAAAATGACGTAACATAGCAACAATTGACTCATAAACTATACACATTCTTTCAAAACCATGTACCATGCCATCTTTCAAAATTTCATCTGTTGGCGCAGTTCCATACTTTGTTTCCTGCAAGTTTTATACCCCATAACAAATCATATATTTAATATAAAAGATGTTTTTGTTCTATTAGTTATAAACAGAGCTAATTAAAACAAGATCGATAGATGCTTACAAATTCCACAATTAAATTATGATATGCCAACATATACTCACAACCCATATTTAACCCAATTTCAATCATTTCGTCTGATGGTTCTTCTTTGTATGTTAGCACCTGTTTGAAGACATTCAATGATGATTTTTGTAAAACAACTTAAAAAATACAAAAATGAAATCTAGTTAAGTTGTTATAAGGAAGTAACAATTACTCACAAACATAGAGATCAACCATTTTCTTCCTTGTCGTCCTGCTTTATGTGCTGAATGGGTTCCATTTTCTTTTCATTTCTGCAAGAAAATTCTTGAAAATTAATATTTAATGCTAAATTGTTTATTTATTGTACCTAATGATCGAAAAATTCAATGATTACATATTACATTTGAAGCACGTTGTTGTATTTGTTCCACTAGATCCCTCAAACTTTTGTAAAAGTTTTTCCCTCTTTCGTTAACTTCTAGCACCACTCCAGATGAGCCAAGGAGCAATTCCTTTTCAATTGCATGTTCTATTTTTTTTCTTTTCTTAGAACGACATTCATTTTCTAAGTTGTTGGTCCCTGTAGAACATTAAACAGATGTGAATTAGTAGACTGTTTGACACATGTTATCTAATAATTTTAAGTATATTATTAATGATTGTTGGGTGTGGAGCCTGATTATCTTGTTTACTTTGTATCACAGCATTGGACCCCTGTACTTTAAATGGGGCAGAAATGCCGCCTGTAAATTAATCGCTACCGTGGGGGGTCCAGGGGGGGGCGGCAGTGACTTTATGGAGCCCCCCCCTGGCAGGGGGTTTCGGGGGCAGCGCCCCTAAAGCTAAAAATGGATGTAAATTTTCCTTGTAAAAGTATAGTAATTTCTAGTCAATCTGGGCCGTTCATTAGGCAAATGATCTGACAGTAGAAGTTATGTTTAGTTTAGGGTTTTTTTGCCCTAGAACGTAACCCCTCGCTTTTATGAGGGTATTGTATTGCGGCTGTGTATTGTATGTGTATTCTCGGAGCGAGAAACAGAGAGGGAGACTGTGAGAGAGAACAGAGGATATTACAGCGGATCTGCTGTAGGTTTTGTCTCTTCATTTTTGTTGGATAATAGAAAGGAAGGACTGGCTGTTCGGGGTGGACGTAGCCCAAACTGGGTGAACCACGTATATCTGTGTCTCTCTGGTTTTATGTGTTTTGTGTGTTTGTATTTTTCCGCATATTTTATGTGTTTCATTGCTCCATAATATATAATTTTCTAACAACTGGTATCAGAGCCGAAGGTATATTTGGCTGATAAACTCGCAGGAAAGAAGGGTTCCTAGTTCGAGTGGGAGCAATGGCGAAAGATGGTAAGTTTAGGGTCGAGAAATTTAACGGCCAAAAATTCCCGCTGTGGAAGATGCAGATGGAAGATTACCTGTATCAGAAAGATCTATACCTACCTTTGAGCGGAAAAACAAAGAAGCCGGCGACCATGACAGACGCGGAATGGAACATTCTCGATAGAAAGGCACTCTATCAAGATTTTATTGTATTGGTAATGCGCTGCCTTTAATATTTCGAAGGAAACAACAACAGTAGGGTTTGATGCGTACATTGGCAAACTATGAAAAACCTCGGCTCTCAAAAAACAAGGCATTTCTAACATGAAGGTGGATCTGTAGACAATTTTTGAGATTTTAATACGCTACTACTAGTTTAAGTTCCGTAGGTAAATTTGATGAAGGTTAGAGTCTGCTATTTCTATGCTCATCACGTAAACAGAAATGCTTTAGTTATGGCCATATTAGTAACTAGCATCCGGATCTAGTACTTTAAAGTTTTGATGATGTTGCTTGTGCTATCCTTAGCGAGGAAATGCGACGGAAAAGCTCCGGTGAGACATCGGGTAATGCTTTGAGTGCAGAGTCTAGGGGAAGGAGAATGGAAAGAGGAAAGAGCTCTGGATATCACAGTAAATCAAGGAAAGGCAGATCCAAGTCCAGATCGGGGATAGTGTGCTGGAAATGTGGAAAGAAAGGATACGTAAAGAAAAATTGTAGATCTCAGAAGGGAAAAGAAGGACATGCATAGTAAGAAAACAATCATGAATCAAATGTGACAGGTGATGTGTTACAAGATGCTTTGATTCTTTCTTTCAAAAATGTTACCGATTCTTGGGTTGTAGATTCAGGGGCTTCATTCCATGCCACACCTGATAAGAAATATTTTCATGACTATGTTCAAGGAGATTTTGGACAAGTTCGTTTGGGTGATGATAAACCCTGTAAAATTGTTGGAATGGGTAAGGTTCTTGTAAAAAAGCAGAATGGAAACCAATGGCTATTAAAGGAGGTGTTGAGCTGCACTTTTGCCCAAATTTTCACGATTTGTATCAACTAAATACATACGTGTACCTGGTGTTTTTAATAGTTATTAATCCATTATGTTGTTAATTAGAGGAATTTTAGCTATTAAATTATAAATTCTTGTTTTTAGTTAATTAATGAGTGTTTTTAATAAATTAATTCTTGGTTGCAGGAAGGTTCGGTACATGAATACATTTAACTATGGACACGGTCGCATAACTGAAGTGGTCTTGCACCCATATGTTGAAGAAGGGCCAGAAATATTTGGGCAAATCCATGAAAAGTTATGGAATTTTGAAATGAAAAGTCATGGACAGGGATTATCTAGGTCAAAAAATGATGAATCTTTGCCTATTCTAATTGGTATAAAGAGAACATCCAATGCAGAACCTTCAGATTGTCAAACAGTTAGAGCAGAATCAATGCGTGCCAATGGTTTTATCCCTGCAAAGATGGTTCGTGTGAAACTGTTGCATCAATTCTTATGGGGTTATGTGAGCAGCTTATTAGGTTGGAATGCTGCGCTGTTCTCAGGAAAACATGGTTACGACATAAAGAATCCTAACATCACATGTAAATTGTTTTCTTTGGACACTGCCATTAAAGAAATGCCGTTGGAATTGTTTCTGCAAGTCATTGGTTCTGTAAAGAAAATTGGAGATTTGGCTGAAAGTTGTAAGCATCGAGTTTGCCTACGTGACCTCTCGGATGAGGAATTTAACAGTCTTATGGATATGCATGCAACTGGTCGTCTCTCTTGGCTCATTGATGTAATAAGGCGCTTAAAGTTACTCCGCCTTGTGATGGTCAGAGGAAATGGAGTAGAGGATGTTAGCACAGTCCCACAAGTTGTTCTGACATATGCTATGGAGCTCAAACCTTACATTGAAGAGCCTGCTCCTCCTGCAGTTCCTTCATTGGAAGTCAATGTCTTTGACCTACGACCAAGGGTGCGACATGATTTTGTATTCTCTAGTAGGGAGGCAGTGGATGCCTACTGGAAAACTCTTGAATATTATTTCTTTGCTGCAGAGCCAGCTATTGCATCACATGATTTTCCTGGATCTACTGTACCTGAGATTTTTGTACAGCGTTCATGGACATATGTTCGGGTTATGAGTGTTGAGAAACGCATAGAGTTACTCAAACGTGTTGCAAATGATGATCTCCAGAAGCGTATGCCATTCAAGGAGTGTGTCAAGATTGCCAAGGATCTAAACCTTACATTGGAATAGGTACTGAGGGTATCTTATGAGAAAAATAGGAAAGCTCGTCTTCAACATCTTACATGACTGATGGATTGAACATGCCTCTACCAAACAAAGTGCTTCAGCAACCTGAGCATTCCTCTACTAGCCATACGAAGTCAATTTCCTCTAGAAACAAAGAAACAACAAAATCCCATGAAAGGAGGAACGCTTTCCTGAATCGACAATCTGTTTCAAACCAATTTTAATTCCGGAAAATTATAAAACTAATAATTTTCTCTATTTCTGGGTTGAAGCCCCAGTTTTGTCATGAACAATGTATATATAAGCTATTGTAGTTGATAGAGGGATATAACTCTGCATAGAAGATAGAAGGGCGATGTGTGCAGATAGGGAGAAGTCGATTGATTATAGGGAGTAGCTACACATTAGATGGAGTGATGGATAGAGCGTTGTGCGCATTAGAATGAGGAGTAGCTGAAAGTCGATATAGGGTGGCTGAAAGTCGATAGGAGTAGTTGTAGGGAGAGAAGTTGATAGATAGG
>CM076577.1:1164117397-1164275981 GCA_034641835.2 Pinus albicaulis
GGGGAGCATGAGAGATGATGTGGCCACCATAGCTTAGAACTTATTTCTTCTTGAGGTGAGCCATGAGAGTGATGGGGAGTCATATTATGGTGTTGATCTCCTTCCCATCACAAAGGAGATACATTGGGCCAGATTGATTCACAATGGAGGAGGGAAGATCTTTGGAGATCCAAACTTCATCTTTCCATTTGAGGGCAACATTTCTGCGGCCCAAGAGCAGCCTTCACTCTACACTTTTCATGAGTGGAGAGGTGAACAGCATGGGGTAGGCTATGATTCCTACCACTTTCATATTTTTAGCCCACCTTCTTTGTTGGAGCTCAAGGTGGAAGAAGATGTTCAACAGTTGCCTTATCTGGAGGTGACTAGATTCTTGTGGATGATTGCTTGGGGATGGAGGATTCACATGAGGGAATGTTCTTCCCAATTCATTTTGACACCATGCCATAAGGATACCTCTATATATCACCTTATTTCCTTCTTGATTACACTCCATGTTCATGATGATGGCCACCCTGGCTAGTTTACATTACTTAAGAGGAGCAGTATGGAGACTCTTTGTTGATACATCATCTCATTCTTCATGAGGATTTCATCATAAGTAGATGCTAAAGTTGGAGGGAGATAACATCCTTCATTTCTATCCTTACAAGTTGCTTGAGGGCAAGCAACATTTGGGAGGGGAGGACCATAATGTTCCAAAATTTTGTGGAACATTAAAAACTTTTTCTTTTGCTTGAGGAGAAGAATAAATGGGTAGGAAAACCAATTAATAATAAAAATATGAATAAGGAACCCTTGTAATGTGAAAAGGGGTCAATAAAGAACTATATTTCACACTCCATTTGTGAAAAGAGACAAATTGCAGGTGGATAATTCTAGAAGAGGCCAAGTTGACTACGTGGATAGAGAAGATAAGATTCACTTGGTGGGCCAGCGCAGTTTGCATGAGGATGAGATCATTATAGAGAGGAAACCTTAAGGTGTGGGGCCCATGGAAAAGCACCTTACACCTATTTAAAAGGAGATGAAGCAGCCATTCTCATTCATGCTTTTGATTATCATTTTGCTTGTATTCTCAGACAAGAGCATTCTCTGGCTATTTAGCTGAGATGCAGTGTTGCTAGCACTGGGTGTTCCCGGGCGGGAATCCCATCTCTTCCATAGAGTAGCTCTTGGGAGAGCTTGTTCTTCATATTCCCCATATCCTGGCTTGAGGCCAAATCATTTCATTCAGCTCCAGCACAGTATCCATTGGTGGTTGAGTTGTGTTGTTGGGTGTTGCAGGGGAGGTTTCCTCAACACTACTTTCGGCATTATATTTCAGAGGAGGGAGTCTCCATTCTTTGGGAGATCAGTAAGGGAGTTTTTGATCTTCAATCCATCATCTTTGGCATCAGGCCAATCACTTCCATTAGCAGAAGAGCATCCCTCTTCCTTGACTGTGCAGTTCACAGAGAGCATTTGCAGTGAGGGTTGCAGTATCTTAGTGGGTGGTGAGATCTTCAATGAAATGATCAGCCTTTCATTTGGAAGATTGAACAAAGGAGTTATTTTAGTAAAGGCATCATATTCAGAAAGCTCCTTCCATTTCCAGTTCTATTGAGTTGCTGCAGCTGCCCAGCAACTCCGGCATTTTGGTGAATTTTCCATTTTGTCTAGTTTTCATCCAATCCCCTTAAGGGATTGTTGTATTGTATTTCCAGGGGTTGAAGCGTTTCTCCCCCCATCTTATTTGAGATTACATTTCTGTATCTTTCATTTTCATATATTTACTGCTGCAGTACCTCCCATAGACTGCGCAGTCTTAGTAGAAATAAGATATGTGAGCATTTTTTTCATCATTCTTATGTACATTGTCTCCTTGAGGTTCTTTGGCTTGTTTTAAGTAAGAGATTCCTAAAGAGGTTGTCTACATTTTCTGCTGCACATATATTTACATATTTATTTCATCTTCATGTGATATAGCTCTTTAGAAATAACGCTAACATTTCCTTTATTGAGCAAAGTACTGTTGCAACCCTCTTCATTGGGCCCTTTTCTGAAGATACAAGTGAAGGAGGCTTGTCTCAAGCTCCTAGAAGGATTTGTTTTGAGTCCACTTCAGGATTTCAGCTCTAAACAGATATATGTTAAGGATCCCAGACCAGGGATCAAATCCTGCTGCCTCCATTTCTGGGAAATGTGTTTTCCAGGCTTGGGTTGCTATCCATTCCTACTAGGAAATTTCACATATCTATAGACAGAGTCTGCAAAGGGCCAGAAAGCCTCCGGATCTCACCCTTCTTTAGAAGGTGACATATCCAGTAAATTCCCCTACAGTCCATCTCTGGCATAGACTTGTGATATTTCTGAAAAAGGAATATTACAAAAGTGCGCTCACACTCATTCAACGAAGAGTTTAGTAGTGGCTTCTATTATGATACTCTTCTTGCAGGCTGCCAGAATGGCCATATTATACAATTTGTCGATGACCACGAAAACACAGTCATTGTCATGCTTAGTAGAAGGAAGGCCCGACATGTAATCCATGGAGATGGATTCCCAAGGTCAACTAGAAGTAGGCAGAGGAGTACATAGCCCTTGCTTCTTGATGGTCGATTTGTAAATGGCGCAGACAGTGAAGGATCTGATGTACTTCCCAACATATTTTCAAAGTTTCAACCATTAAAAAATAATTTTTCAATACTTCCACTGTTTTCTCTACCCCGAAATATCTAGCGACTCGATTCTAGTACACTTCCAAAATCATCTTGGCACACTCATTTGAAGGAACATAGAGGTGTCCCAGGTGGCATAAAATTTCATCTTAGAGGTGATAATTTGTAACTTTCTTTCCTTCCAGGAGCATTTGGTATGTGTTTCCAAATTGTTGATCACTCTTGTAAAGATTCAGCCACCCCAAAGTCTCGTGCCCGCAAGATTCGAACACAGTGGTTAGCACCATGATCGGCCATCGACTAAGGCATTTTGCAACATTGTTGGTGTTTCCCTTCTTTTACATAATGTTCAGATGGAACTTTTGCAAGTATGTGGACCATTTCTGATGGCGACCATTCTGCAACTTGCCTTGTGTAGGTACGAACTTCAGGGGTCAGTGTTATGTGTGGAGTATCATTTCCTTCCCCATAATGTAATGCTTACATTGTCGATGGGCCTTTATAATGCAATACAACTCTTTGTCATGGGGGGGATACTTTCAGACTGTGTCTAAAAGTGTCTCACTGTGATAAGCCACCAAATTTCCCTCCTGAGTAATAACTACACCAATAGCATAGTCGGAGGCATTTGTCTCGATCTCAAATGGTTGTTGCAGGTCTGGTAATGTGAGAATTGGAGCAGAGCAAAGTCAATGCTTCAACTCAATGAACGCCTTCTATTGGGATTTAGACCAAAAGAATTTTCCTTTCACCCCTCCCTTGGTCACTAGACTCAAAGGCCAAGTGATATGAGAAAATTCCAACATGGACCTATGGTAGAAGTTGGAAAGACCCAGAGAGTTTTGGAGCTATGTTAGAGTGGTTAGGGTTGTCCAATCCCGAATGACATATTTCTTGGTTGGGTCCACATGCACACCCTATTCATCGATGATGTACCCCAGATATTGAACCTGGGTATTTCCAAAATTTAATTTCACCAAATTACCACATAACTTGTGTTGTCGCAGTGTTTAGAGGACCTATCGAATGTGGTGGAGGTGCTCTTCCCAACTCTAGATGAAGATCAGTATTTCATCTTAATACACAACCATGAATGAGTTAGTGAAAGGTCGCAAAAATTCATCCATCATCCTCATGAAGGTTGCAGGGGCATTTGTGAACCCAAAAGGCATGACCAACCATTCAAAAATGACCTCTTTGAATGTGAAGGCAATCTTCCACACATCGGAGGGTTCGATTAGTACCTTTTGATAACCGAAATTCAAGTTAATCTTGTTAAATATTTGGCCCCCTTTAGTTGGTCCTGTAGGACATCAATTTGTGGAATCGAATACCTATTCTGGATAGTGATATTTTTCAACACCCGATAGTTAGTACATAGTCTCCAGGTCTCGTTCTTCTTCTGTACTAACATGATCGGACTCCCACAGGGCGATGAACTTGGCCTAATGTACCCTTTCTATAGAAGCTCCTAAATCTGCCTCTCGATCTCATCGTTCTCCAGAACATAACGTCGATAGATCATCCCATTGGGTATCGGCACGCCCGAGGTCATATCGATGGAGTGCTTGACCTGACAGTGTAGAGGTACCCCTGCGGGAGAGGTGAAAATATCCTTGTACTCCTCCACGACATTGTCCATATGTTGTTGTCGTTCAGAGGAGCCTTGTCTGGAGGTCGTGGCTACAATATTCTTCTAGCCTTACATTAGGGGAATTTTGATGTCTAAAATGGGCCTCCTAAGAAAATTATAAAATAATATTGGAAACAATAAAATAAGATTTGATTACATCATCAAATTTTGGAGGGAAAAAAGAAAAAACTACTTTTTCAACTCGTATTTTCAACTTATCTCCCAAAATTTTTACTCAAATTTCAAGCAGGAGTACTTGTTGGATGAAAAATTTAATTCTTCATCCAAGGAGTACCCATATTTCATACTTTCGATGGATCCTACTACACGAAAAATGAGAAATACATGAAAAACATGAATGCAATCACGTTTTTTCATGTATTTCTCATTTTTCATGTAGTAGGGTCCATCAAAAGTATGCAACATGGGTACTCCTTCGATCATCAATTCAATTTTGCATCCAACGAGTACCCCCACTCGAAATTTGAGTAAAAACTTTGGGAGATAAGTTGAAAATATGAGTTGAAAAAGTAGTTTTATTATTTTATTATTTTTTAATATTTTAACCCTTTTACTTAAAAAATGGTGAATCATCCCCCATGGTTGACATCATCATCTTTAATCCTATTGGTTCTTATAAAGTTTATTTTGGTTGTACATTTTTCTTAGGAGGCCCATTTTAGACCTCAAAATTCCCCTAATGAGGGTGAATCATAAGGAAAACAAATTTCCCGGTCCGGGAGATGATCTTACTCCATTGCTTCGCAATGATCAGAGATATGGTCGTAGGTGATGCTACCTTCAGTATCATATAAAACGTATTTCCCAAAGTAATAAATACATTACAAACTTTGAGAGGAGAAACATCACACAATACCTCATCCATGAAGGGCTTGATGTTATAGGGAAGGCGACACTATTGGTTAATGCAGATATCACATCCTTGGTGGAGCCACTCGATGGTGTAAGGTTGCGGGTGTGTTGTGGTCGGTAAGCCTAGCCACTTCCAACATCTGTTGAAATGAGGTTCTTTTGCCTCTCGTTGTCGACAATGAACTGTAGCGGAGAACCCTTCACCCACATTTGTGAGTGGAAGAGGCACTCCTACTCCTTTGGATCTTTGGGCTCATCCTTCTAAATCTTGGTGGTGGAAATGGTGGCATTGGGCTCCGCATCAATAATCTTCTTCCCTTTTTCATTCCCCTTATCAGGTTCTGACGCAAAGTCGGAGCATGCATCTGATTCAAAAGCCTTCATCTCGGCCACTAATGACTGCTTAGCTCGACACTCACTTGTATTTTGAGTGGAGCTCTTATGGAACTCACACCACTTTCCTGTGTCCTTATTTGTCTTCATGGTTTTGTTGTTTTCTTCCAGCTTCAATGGGTTTTCCTGGGTCACCACACCTTGGATTTTCCCTTTTTTTCTGCGGTTTGGGGTCACTTTTCCCTTGCTTTGGATTCACAAATCCAAAGTCCTACTTCTTCAATTCAAACTTTTGCTCGATCTTGAAATCATATTGATAGGCGGCAACAATCATGGAGGTGTTCATGAAATCCATTTCATCCTGGATGTACTTATGCAAATAGTTGTTGTTGTGGTGGATTAGTCGCACGGGTGTACGAAATCGCACCAGTTTAAAGAGTGTGGTCTACTCTTTAAACTATTGGTAACAGGAAGAAAGTGGTGGAGCTCAAAAGCATAAAATTTAGTGGAAAATGTATGCTAAAGTATGCTCAGGTTAAACTAAAACTAAAACACAAATATACAGAAGCTATACATAGAATCAAACGATAATAATGCAAACGATGGCTCAAAGGCCTCTTCTTATTAAACGCCTGATATGGAGAATAAATTTTACCCACTTGCCAAAGGGCCCCTAAACAATGTTTCTAGGTCTCGATGCAAGGATGTTGCCTTCCAAGCTCTGCCTCTAATGCAGTCTCCCTCTCTCTCTGTTGTGGTGGACTAGGATTGTTGGGTGGCCAATGATCGAGTCCTCTTTAGCTCCAGCTCTGGGTCACACACTACTGGTGTTGCTTGGGAAACTTTGGCTAGCTTAACATTGTGATCACCCTTTCTTCATCTCTTGGTGGCTTTATATAGGGTAGTTTCAAATCCTCCTTCCATCCCTTGGTACATGATGTATGGTGACCCAAGGGAGAGGTATGATTCCATTGTGTGCTCCAAATATTCCTTTGTGTTCTCACATAGTGTCGAAGGAGGCGCTAGTGGCTGTCCTTAGGCAGCTTCATATAAGGAGTAATTATCCTTTTCTTTGTGTGGTCCTGGAAAGCGACTTTTTTTCATTTCTAGGAATGTGTGCTTATCGGGCAAAAAGGCACGCAGAAGGCACTCTTCTCGAAGGATTAAGCGTGCATTGTAGCATTTAAGACTAGTTCAAATATTAAATTCTCAAAACCTTAGAGATTTTAAATACTTTCTTGATTCCATAATGTGTACCTGCGTTGTAAATCCTTAGGCTTGACATTAATTAATGTCATATTCTGTTGTACGATTTTCCAGTGTTAACAGATTCCCCCTAATGTGTGAGGTCTAGGAAGAACTGTATAGCCGAAATACATTATAGTTTCTTTTTTGTATCGTGCAGAGAGAGAGAGAGAGAGGCTTGTATGAATATTGGAATTGAAAACACCTTGGACTGTTTTTTAGATGACCATGGCCTAAGGGACCCCCTACAAGCAAAAAAAATATACAACATATATACAAAATTTCAACGAGGCGTGCATGTCCCATGCTCGTGACATTATGGCTAGTTAAACAAAATTGACAAATACATATGTTGTCTGAGTCACTACTGTGGTAGTGATGCTGGCGGTTGTTGACAATGATTGTTGACACCGTCAGGGATGTTTTTTCTTTGACGATAGGTGGAATGTGGTACCCATATGTGTAATCTTTGTGTGGCATATAACTGCGCAATGTATGCTTATGTATTGGTTGGGACCTTCCCGTGTAAGCATTGTTGACAGAGACGCTTATGGAGGCATAGGTCTTCGACGGATCTAATCAAAGTGCAATGGTTGTAAGGTACGATACAATCATGACATGAAATATTTTGCTGTAGTCGAATTTTAGGAGGATTGATTACATATGTGAACAATGATGTCTCCCACAGTGCCACCCAAGGATACCCCTTTGCATGGGGAAGGGTGATCCAAGGTACCGCTTCCTTTTTGGAAAAGAGGTGTCGAGGTCGACAAAAAGGATGCCTTAACCGAACCATGGGTCATCGGCCTGAGGGTTCGGGGACCTAGATGTGATGGATTTAACATAGGCATGCTCGTGAGAGGCGACTGAAAACGAATGATGGGGATTCAGTGGTCTGAGGTTAGAGTATACTTCAGCAGCTTGGTGGCAATCATAGTTATTTCTGAAGGGAAAAATCCCTGGAGTCGGTAGGACTTCCAGGGCAGGTGTGAACCGGCTATGAATTTTGGGATGGTGCGTGTGTGGGGGTGAAATACTCTAACCAAGGGGAATGAGGGACTAATGCCATGGGGGAAAAGATGAAAAATGAGGGCGAAACGGCGAAGGGCATCGTTTGCGGTCTTTGTACACTTACCAAAAGAATAAAATAATAAGGTTTGGTTTGTACAAAACACAGAGACGGGTACCCAAAAACATGAAAAGGGGTTGCTCACTGCAGGTGTGAGGATGGTGTTTTTTTGGGGGTGGGGGTCCCATTGGTTAGTCTCATGTCTAGGGTTGATGAAGCAGATGGAAATAATATCGCAAATAGGTTTATGCTGATGGAGGTATGGTGGGCTAAATGCGATGTACGGTGGTGCACTTTCGATCTGCTTATACAACCTGGTTGTCTGGGAAGGCGGTTTTTAGTTTGAATGGTAAACTTGACCTTATGCATGATGAATGGATGGGCACGAGGTGATTCCCGGACTCAAATGGTATGGCCATGGCGTCACTTGTGCTGTGATATATGGGCTACTTTGGGTGACGAGCGCCATGGAGGGGAGGCTCTACTGACGAACGCGGACGTTTATCATATGCAGGGTGAGGTGATGATAAGTGTGGTCGGGTATGAGGATCCTATGGTTTATTTCTGATGGAGAAATGATGTCAGGATATGCAAATTTTTGTGGGACTCTATCATGCTGGGGGTAGGATGATACCTGATCCGTAACCTTCAGTGGATGGTTTTTTAAGTGGTTTGCAGGTTCTTCCTGCAAAAACAACTAACTCAAGTGAAAGCATCTCATTTTCATCAAATATTATTGAAATACATGAGCTTTAAAAAGGAAGATGGGAGGGTGCATACCTGTCGGCGCTGAAAAATTATTTTTTTCTGGAAAGTGAATGTGTGGTGTCTCTTTCGTTCGTCATGGAATATTGATGATGGTGCAACTTATGGTTTGCGGAATGGACCTTCTGATCTCCTATTATGGACTTCCGAAGTTCAGGAAAAGGGCGATAAATATGGGATTATGGCCCTAATCCATTCATTCGTACATGCTTAGTTTTGGGAGATCAGAGGTGCTTGCAGATCCTTTCTTGCTATTATAGCCATCTTGTGTATCAGGGATTAGCGATATCATGCCGAGGTAACTTTCATGACGTCCTGCATTTTAATTTTTTTAGTTTGATGGTGTCGGGGGCCGTACAAATTAGGTTTGTACGGTCTCTGAGTAACTTTTTCCCTAGATTGCGCGGGCGATCTAGGCAAAAGAGCGCTTTCCTTGCACGTTGTTCTGAGGGACAGATGGGGGAGGGTGCATTTTTCCCTTCTTTTTGCATGCAAGGGCGCGCCTGTGAAGAAACAGGCGCGCGGGGGCGCACCTGTCTGAGAGACAAGTGCGCAAAGGCCAGGGTGAAAGAAAAACTTGGGTTTTTGTCTGTTTTTGTCTGTTTTTGATGTTTTTCTTTGTACTGATGGGTACCTGTGTTGCTTGGCAGGTTGGTGTGGAGAGAGCGGGATTGGCCCGAGATTCGAACCGCTCTAGCTGCTGATGCTCGGGCACAACGTTAGTTGGCTGCATGGGGCCTTATGAAATTTGCTGAAAACGAGTTCCTTCAGTCTAAGGACCGACTGTTACATTATATTATACAGCATTGGCACCAGAGGCACAACATGTTCATACTATAGGGGAAAAACCTGATTATCCATCCGTAGATGGATATATACTTTGTGACGGGGTTACTGCCTCAGGGTGAGGCCCTGAGGTATCCACTCATTGCTGGGAGAGTGAACCTAGACAGATTCCAGAGGCGGAATTGTGGTGGTATGCCTCTTACTATGGGGTGCATCAACATTGCATCATTGATATATGTGGTCGAGCGGTGTGCTCTGGCGATTATTGTGCGACTGGTAGGGTCGTTTGCTCCACATCGGGCATCTAGCCCGCAAGTGGGAGTTTTACGGTAATTGAGGGGCGAGCATTTTTTCGATTTTTCCCACTTTTTTTTTGATGGCATGGTGTCACAATTGAACAACTTCCAACGTGGATCTAAGTCATTTGCATACGCTAGCATCCTATGCATATTATGTACGAGAGGGTGGTGCTGCTGAGGTCGGTGGTGGCGGTGCCTATTGGGGGGTCGTGGGAGCCATGCATGAGGAGGTGGGCTCCGGTGATGCCGCAAGGTGGTGGTGGCATGGTGGGTTGTTACTGGAATGACACGACATAGGCCTGGTTTGAGGCCAATCCACAAATTTTCTTGCCATACCTGTATGCGGGGATGGACTTTCGGGGTGACCCAGACATGGGTCTCCCTTTCGATTATGTTTGGGGACCTACAAGTATGGGTTATATTTTTTGTGTGTTTGTTTGAGTATTTATGTACTTATGTGTTTTGTTATTGACACTGACATTATTTCAGTTACTCTTGCAGATTTTGGCGAGGTAGGTCGCCTAGTGGTCCGATTGGTGGGTCATGATCCTCCGTTATGACCTCGTGGTGGTCAGGGGGGAGGTGGCGCAGGTGGACCGGGTGGTGGTGCTAGTGGACCTGGCGGGGATGGTGTTGGCCCTTCTAGTGAGGGCAGCAGCTCGTCTGCAGCAGAGGTTTCGGTCGAGCGAGCTCGTGCAGATGCAGCTGAGGTGCGCAATGCAATACTGATGGCTCAGGTGGCCACTCTAGAGGACTTCCGGGGTCGAGTGGACTACTTGACCCAGGGCATGCCTGCTCGAGGTTTCATGGACGACTTCGAGGAGGTTTGGTTAGAGACGGTGATGGCCCACGAGAGGTATTATCAGCCCACTCTACGACAGGTAGAAATCACAGTGGCAACAACGGTTCCGGTGTTGGCACCAGGAGCAGTGGTGGGTCCATGTACTCCTCTTAAGGGAGCACCCCCCTAAAGTAGTTTTTTACACATGGAAAGCACTCGTTATGAGGATTCTTCCCTTATTTTTGACGACTTTTTGTATCTTCGGGTTGGCCAGTGGCCTAGAGACACTATTTTGTACTCAGATACACACACACACACACAGACACATATATATATATGAGATATCCTTTTGCGGCTCTATATGGTGTGCTATTTATTTCGGTTATGCTAATGGATATCTATGTTTTTTGTTTTTTATGGATGATGGTTTATTCGAGATACATTCTAGTCTAGGATATTGTTGGCTATGCAATCAATTGTTTAGTTTTGATTCCTTGATACATGTGAAAATGTAATGTAATCAAATTGTCTGCTTAATATTTTGGCACAAAAATATTTTATAAATAGGTGTGTGTCTCTGGTCTCAAATGTTTGGTTTAGTGGTGATACTACTAACTGGGAATCGAGGTAGACATGCATATGGCGGATGCCTTGATAGAGGGCCTTGCACATAAGTCCGATGATGGTGTCATATTCTACATGATTGTTTGTTGCTGATCCGATGCACACGCTGTTTGAACGCAGTGGTGATTGGTCGAGGTGGTAGATGACCCAGGTGGCTGCAGCTAATTTTTGAGACCATCATGATTCTCCATCAACAAATCCGACATAAGGTTCAAGTTGGTGATCCATGGTGGTACCTTGAGCACATTTTTGCATGTGTCAAAAATATTTTGGTGACTGGGTTTTTATGTACTCTAACTCTAGGGGAAAGGGCTATTGGGGCCCTTATGGGTAGAACTTCTTGAGGTAAAGGTCGTTGATGGGGTTAGTGAGGCAGGTCTCGTCTGATTCCGTCAATATGTATGCCCCCTGTCGGAGGCAATGTTTGATGATATAGGGTCCTTTCCACAAGGTTTCAAACTTTCCTGGCCCTAAGGCCTCTTTTGCGACATCGTAGCGAAGGACTAACTCTCCCTCGATAAATGATAGAAGGGTGATGTGGCAGTCGAATGATGCTTTCACCCTTTTCTTGTGGGCCTCATTGTGTTGCAGCGATTTTCGTCGAATTTCGTCAACTATCTCTAGTTGTACTAGGCGCTGCTCTAGAGGATGGGTGTCATTAAGGAGTTCGATGGTGGCGTGTAGGTTTTGGATCTTGCATAAATCGATGGAAAAGCGCAAGGTACCTTGGCCTTTTGCAACAGGAGTAAGGTGGAAATCCTGGGACAAGGGGGCAGTTGGAATCCTATCTCGGGCGTGTGATGATACAAGTCGTATATGGTGAATTGTGTCACTGGCATGCAACAGGGGAAGGATCTCGGTAATGGAGTCTTGTATGAGCTTAAGGTTGGGTTTCCCACCAGGATAGTCAATTTCTAGTAGTTGGAATTTGTTCTTATCACAGAGGTTCCTGAATGCTTTCATCAGCGGGCATACCTCTGGTGTGTGATCTTGGCTAGTGCAAATGATGCATGGTATCACAGCGCTGACAGAGTAGATAGTGTGAGATTCTACGCTGCTTTTTGTTCCTAATTTGGACGCTTGGAAAGGGTCAGTCGTAGAAGAGGTTGTCTTCTGCTTCCAATTCCACGTCGTTGGTTTATACTTGTCTTCCTCTTTGGTGGAGTGTAGACTTAACGCCGCTCGTGCCGCTCTCAACTTGGGGAGATGTACACACTTAAACATATGGTGAAAGTGTGAGAAAATTTGGCAATAAGTGCGCGTGATCTTCTCTTTATTAGAGATAAGTTTCTGAGGGAGGGAAGAGACTATGCGGAGACTATTCGCTAGGGGCTTAAGTTCTCTGCATTGGTTGAATCAATGATCATTCAGATCACATAGGCCACATGTTGTCCTAGACTTGGCTGAGGTTACTTTTTGATGGTGTGTTTTCTTATCAAGCTTGATACACCATTTCGGTGGTGGGGACATTGACCCAGTGATGTAATTTTTGTGCCATTCCTAGAGATCGTCCTGTCTCTTCTCTATGGCATTAATCATGTCAATATTGGGACGAATTTTTGAGGCATAATTACAATTTCTCTCGTAATGATTACCCTGACATATCGGGAAAAATATCCTTGATATGAAGGTTCCATCTAATTCAGTTCGGGGTCTGATGGGGAACCAGTGCCGGAAGGCTACTAAATCAGGGCAATGGACGACTATATAGTCTGTCTTTTTGCATAACGCACACACTGGTTGTTGTTACGGAGTGTCGTTGGGGGTAACTAAGGGTTCCGTACTAGGTTGTTCTTCGGCTGACAAGAACATGATGGACCCGCTCATCTCCTCTACTTGGGTCATGGAGCTGCATGTGGACTCGGCATCCATATCGTCTTCTTGGGAAAGGAAAACTATGGCTGAGCGGAGGCTAGCCAGGGCTAGCGGAAAGCGAGGTATGTAGTGACAATCCTCCAAAAGGTGATTGTCGGCGCATAACGGACATGTGAATTGCGCTGCCCGTAGCCCCACGTAGTAAACCCTTTCGATTGGATACCACCTGTGAATGAGCTCCAAGGCTACGCACTCTTCGAGGTAGTGGCCACGTTCATCGCATAGCGTACAACATATAATGGGCATTGCTGGGGGCCATTCTACAATCCTATGTTCCTCTTGTAAGTATAGGATGGTACGAGGCTTGTCGTTGATAGACTGGATGGAGGGATCCTCTTGATAGGATAATTCGACCAAGTGTAAGGCGTCCCTATATCGTGGTATCTCTGGAAAATGGTGATTATAGTGCCCATAGGTGCCACAGAGAATGCATGTGTGATTGGTACGCAACGGATGGCCTTTAATTTTGGTGGTAGGTTCCTTTTTACGGGAACGTGGCGTCGAGATGTCTGCTTCGAAGCCGAGGAGTGGTTTTAACTTGTCCAACTCCAAACATATGTGGGTAGGGTGGCCTATGACATCACATATAGAGGAGACTGGTGAATCCCTTTACATGGTGAGGGTCATCGTTTTCTTTCCTCTCTTTGCGGTTTTCTTGGCCATGATAACTGGTTTCGCAATGGAAACTTCCTTTGTGGGGGCAGTCTCAACAGTTTATTGGGTAGGTTGGGGCTCCTCAGGACTGAGGGGCTTTAACCCTATGGCAGTAAAATTGGTGGCTCCTATTCTAGAAGGGGGAACCAAGTACCAAATGTTGGGTAACGCCAGTGTTGCCAAAACCTGCTGGGAGACGAAGCCAGCTGGGGGGTAGAGGAAAGGGGTTTGGGAGGTGGCGTAGGCTAGAGAGGCTGCAGTGGCCGATGCTTCGGTGTCGTTACTGCTTGATTCCATATCCTGACTAACCTCGGTGCTTGATGTGGACATCATGCACACCGGGGCCCCTGTGGCATCAGGCGATACCTCAGGGATAATGGGAGGATCTCCTAGGAATGACCCTAGGACGGACAACAGTTTGAATTGGCTAAGACCATATTATTGATACTGTGAAAGACCATCTACGATTGTATCTACATAGGGTAGAATTACATCCATGTTGGTTAGGGTATGCTTTTCACTGTGCATCAGTTGTTCTATCGTAATTATTTGATCCTCATGGGGAAACATCATGATGCGGAAGACGGAGGATGTTATGGAAAACATGGCGTACATGTAACTCTGCCTAGGAGGATGTTCTTAATCCAAGTGAGCGTCAAGACTTGATGTAAAAACTGTGGACCATCTTGCCAGCTAAGCAGATCGGTACATTTTGGTAGAGGCCGACGGGAGTCGAGGGACGACCGTCGTATGCTCTGGGCATGATGACGGAAGGTTTGAGTTCGGGGGACCTTAAATTCTGCCACACATTTTTTGACATGATGCATGTGGATGCACCCTCGTCTATGACACATCGGTGAATAATGATGTTCTCTACCGATACTGGTATCTGGAATGCGACCATGGAAGGAAGCCTAGGGTTGGCTTTGTCTAATTCAAAATCCATCATGCACGTATCAGAAGGGTCGATAGCACCTAACGCGGAAAGTAGGGCTTTCCATTGCTTTGGGCACGACTGCAAAAATTCCAACGTGGACATAACAGCGGGTGATTGAGCAAGATCGTCCACGATGCTGTAATTATGGTCCACTTTGGAGTAGTTACATGCCTGCCTATTAGGTCCATTTTCCATCTTTGGCAATGGTTCTATAGGCGTCTTTGAAATGGTCAAAGGTGCATTCAGCGCACTAGTACTTGTCCCTGACGTATTGGTGTCTGGTGGGGTGTTGTAGCTACGATTCCGAGTCTAGAAAAACATTTCTTCTCTAGTCATGTAAATTTCATGGCTGCTTTTCCTGGAATCGTATGGGTTTTGCTGCTGAGTGGTGACTGTCCCTTGATGGGGGAAAGGTTCTTTTATCACCGCAGTTTTTTGGGAAGACCCTCCTTATCCTCCGTTACTCTATAGCTTTTTAAGCTTAGGGAGTTCGGGACAGTGGTGAGTATAGTGTTCGTACTCACCACATATTGAACAAGAAAGGTTTTTTAGTAGAGGTGGCCTTTTGCCTTGCCGTTGGGCATTGCTTGGCTCCTGGTTCTGATTCCGGTTGGAGTTACCTCAAACCTAGGATCGCGGTGGGAACTATTGGTTGTTTCCCCCCTGTCTGGGTTCCCTTTGGGCTTGTTTTTTTTCTTTTTATTAACCACGTTAGGAGGGTAGTTCTCCTGGTTATACTGGTGTGGTTGATTTTGGGATGGCTACACAAATTTCACCTGTGCATTGGTTTGCGTAGGTGGGTCGTGTGCTTGGGACTGAGCATAATTTTGTCCCATGTTTGCACCTGGTCATTGGGGGGGAGCTCTTCCATCAGTGTTTCTTCCTGTGTACTGGGTCCCCTCATCCAGATAATAAGGTCCTCCTTGGTGATACACTTGCGCCCTATTAGTCAAATTTTTCTGCTGCATATGATGACTTTGAAATCCGGGTTGATACATGTTCTGGGTAGAACTATGTGTGTAACCAGGATTTTGACTGTTGCTACCTAGGTACCCTTGGGTCATTGACCCAATTAATCCGTCTCTAGAGTTAGACACGCCTGGAAATTCTTGGTAAGTTTGCAGGCGTGAGGCGTTAGGCAGGATATTGTAGATGTATCATGACTGTGTATAGATTAGTTCAAGTTGTTGGGCTTTACTGATTGCGTCCTCTTCAGATGTGGGGTTGTGTTGTGCCACATCCTTTCAAATCTGTGCCGTTAGAGTTTTCAAGAATAAATCTAAAAGGACCCAGTCGTCGAGTTTAGTTTTGCATAAACTACGACGCCGCCTCCATTCATGGAGATGGTCTGAGATATGGATGGAGGGGGATTGTCTGAAATGAGTCAGTAATTCCATTCTCGAATCGTGGTGAATGGGAAACTAAAATTATGGGAGGAACGCGGTAGTGAGGGTGCTAAAGTTTCCATGTGAAGCAGGAGGTTGCTCCACATACCATTTAGCGACTACTCCCGTAAGAGTGCCTTGAAATAGCCTCAACCGAATAGTATCGTCAATGATGTTATTCGATGAGCACCATAGGTGAAAGGTCATTACATGATTACTTGGGTCTTTCACTTTCTTACCTTAAAATTTTGGTATGTCCGAAGGGAGATTTGTGGGCATGGGAGGCCAATTGGGGTCATGTGTTATGGGGTCATTTGTCATCTTAGTTAAATCGGGTAGATTTAACAAAAATAAGAAGGGTGACTGGGAGGTTGACGCCATGGAAATGTGTGAAGACACGAAGTTCTGGTTAGAACAAGGGTTAGTCTGTGACGTACCCTGATGTGTGTTCAGTTGGCTTCCCGAATGGGATGTGCTCCTCTGCCCCCTAGGGGTTGAGGGGGGAGTGGTCTGCGGTGTGGTGTTGGGAGACCGACTAGGGTTCCCAACTAAGGTTGCTCCAATAAAGGATGAACCAATGGTGGTGGCATTGTTCCATCTTTGACACCTAAATGGCGAAAGACCTGGAACCCCTCTCAGTAATGGGGGGAGGTCCAAAAGATGTCTGGATCGACGAGGTTTAGTTGGGATCGTTTGGGTTTCGATCGGGTTAGGTTTTGGAAAAATTTGAGGGGATCGAGTCTATGATCATGACAAATTTATGGCCACATACATAAAACAAAGAAAAAATGAAATTAATTTTCCCTTTAACTTAATCTATGTGATCAATCAAGCAAAAAAGATGGTTTTGTTTGTTTGCGCGTGATACTCAAAATCCTAGAAGACCTATTGCGTCCTCACACACTCAAAAGTAACTGGGCCTTGAGAATATTTCTTGCGAGTGCTGGCACAACGTCTCGTAAGAGCTGGTGATGCCCCTAGTCAGCCGAAGAGAATCCACCAAGGTAAGGGTAGAGGGTATGGCGCTTGCCTACACCATCACCTATAGGGTAAAGTATGCCCTAGTTTTTTTCCACTAAGAACCACCATCCCACATGAGCGTTCAAGTCTTGTGCTTCTTAGTAGTCAGCTAATAGTACCGAGTATCAGTCGGGTCAGGTAGCCCCAAATGATACCGCATGCACTGCGCCTAAGCCTAACCCCCTCTGAATTGAGTCTCTACCGCGCTCGGGTTTTCTTTTCCGTGGGTTGATAGGTGGATTTTTAAGCTCCCTAAATACACAACTTCTATGTTTAAATATGAAGTGTGATCAAGGTGGCTTATTGGATGCCTACCTCCTTGATCCTAACTTAATATATAAATTCTCTTGTGGCCCCTGTGGGGAGAATTTAGTGAGTTGTTTAAGTTTGTTTTAGGTGGCTTTCTTTGCTTAATGGGTGAGTGTGTGTGAGCGTATGGTGAAAAATCTCATAGTTTGAACATATGGATATCGGTGATCCTTACAAAATTCCCATAGTTAAACTATGTGACGTTGTTCCTTTCTCAAATGGAAAACATTTGCGAATAATGGGCCGCTACCAAATCTTCCTAGTTAATCTATGTGAAGAACTAAACAGAGATGGTGAATCGAAAATGTAGAGTGTTCATATGCTTTCCTAGGATCACTGGAGGGTGCAAAGGCAGCAGATATTACTTGCTCTAATTGGTGATTCAATCCTAGTCCCGCAATTTCGTAAATGCAAAAATTGAATTAAGCCAAACAATTTCTACACTAGCTTATGCATGTGTGGTCTTGGGCCACTTACTTGGACTAGTTATTCTAAGTGTGCATACCAAAATTTGCAAAACATAAATTGTTCGGAAAGCAATGGTTAATTCACCCCCTACTTAAACTATGTGAAGATTTTTGCAAAAACCAACTTAAATGAAAACTAATTCTATGCCTACAGAAAGTAGCAAAAAGTGAGTTCTCAGAAGCTGGGGGTATCAACACAAGTGTTGGCAAATACATTAGGGGCCGCCCAACACACTACAAGCAGAAAAATGAAAAATATAGGGATAAAAATCTCATGCTACCATTTGCACGCAAAAAGCCTTGACAGGTGCGCCTTCCTGCGCGCAGGTCAGAGCTGAATGCACACCCTACGCATCTGTGATGGAAAATTGCGTGTAAAAATCCTGCAAGTAAAAATTTTAGGAGTTGCCTTCTTCAGTCTATCACTCCAGTGAATCTAGGGACTGTAAGATGGGTCAAAGGAATATCAGCTCCACTCCAGCATAGATAAAGGGTCTCCTGCAAAAGATGACACAACCACGTAAACTTGGAACACGTCAGTGGAGTTGCCAATCGTGTTGTGGTGGATTAGTCGCACGGGTGTACGAAATCGCACCAGTTTAAAGAGTGTGGTCTACTCTTTAAACTATTGGTAACAGGCAGAAAGTGGTGGAGCTCAAAAGCATAAAATTTAGTGGAAAAATTATGCTAAATTATGCTCAGGTTAAACTAAAACTGAAACACAAATATACAGAAGCTATAAAGAGAGTCAAACAATAATAATGAAAACGATGGCTCAAATGCCTATTCTTAATAAACACTTGATATGGAGAAGAAATTTTACCCACTTGCCAAAGGGCCCCTAGACAATGGTTCTAGGTCCCGATGCAAGGATGTTGCCTTCCAAGCTCTGCCTCTGATGTAGTCTCCCTCTCTCTTAGCTGTGGTGGACTAGGATTGTTGGGTGTTCAACGATCAAGTCCTCTTTAGCTCCAGCTCCAGGTCACACACTATTGGTGTTGCTTGGGAAAATTTGGATAGCATAATAATGTGATCACCCTTTCTTCATCTCTTGGTGGCTTTATATATGGGAGTTTCAAATCCTTCTTCCCTCCCTTGGCACATGATGGATGGTGACCCAAGGGAGAGGTATGATTCCATTGTGTGCTCCAAATATTCCTTTGTGTGCTCGCATAGTTTCTAAGGAGGTGCTGGTGGTTTTCCTTAGGCGGCTTCATATAAGGAGTAACTGTCCTTTGCTTTGTGTGGTCCTGGAAAGCGACTTTTTTCCATTTCCAGGAATGCGCGCTTATCAGGCAAAAGGACGCGCAGAAGGTGCTCTTCTCGAAGGATTAAGCATGCATTGTAGCATTTAATACTAGTTCAAATCTAATTTTCTCAAAACCTTAGATATTTTAAATACTTTCTTGATTCCATAATGTGTTCCTGCCCTATAAATCCTTAGGCTTGACATTAATTAATGTCGTTTTCTGCTGTACGATTTTCCAGTGTTAACAGCTGCGGTACTTGAGTACCAAATTCCACTCACAATCCTTGATGCCCATCTTCATGCGAAGGGAAAAAAAAACATTTGTGTACCCTAGCACATCTTGGTCCCTTCCCTGCCGCAACGTGGTCCACTTTATGCATTTTTCTTCATAGCTACCAATAGGGTAATATTTCTCCTTGATGGCGTCTCGAAAATAATTCCAAGTGGGTGCGAGTGAGAATAGTAAGGGTTCCCCCTCTTCCTTTTTCTCACAGTAGGTTTCCCACCAGTCCTTGACACGTGGGGTGACCTTTAGGAATGCAAAAGTAATATTTTCCCAGCTGGAAAAGTAATGAACTAAAAAATATAATTCCAACCAATTTAACCATTTATCTATGGCATCTTCATTTATATGGCCTTCAAATATTGGAATCTCAAATTTAACTTGTACCTTAAAAGGTGTGGTGCCTGCAAAGTGGCTTTCGGACGAAGATGCGTTGCCTGTGGGTAGTCGTCGAAAGATTTGGGAAAATTTATCCCTCGTCGCGTTCCTTTTTTTCTCGAGGGCCTCCTTGAGCAATATTTTGAAAAGATCTCCTACTCCCTTGTATTTATTTTCTTCTGCAATGGGAGGATGTTGGGGTTTGTGAGGTTTATCTTGAAAAGGTTCAACCAGATCGATCCCTAACTCCTTATACCTTGACCTCATTGGGGACATGCAAAGAAAAATTGAGAAAGAGCATACCACTCTAATACCACTGATCTGAAATTATGCAGGAAGGCAATAGAATACATATATAAACATAAACACATAAGTGCAGCAGAAATAAAACTTCGTTTCATTAATATCAAAGAACTGAAATATGCTTACTTACAGAATGGAAATAAACTAGCTTGGGTGATGGTAGCTTATCTATGAGAAGAGACATGGTGGATACATGTCTTTGAACTGTGTTACAATGAGTCTCAGTGGAATTTTTATCATTGAGAAACAATGAGAAACCATAAATATCCAAAAATATAACCCTAGGAGATGAAGCACCAAAAACTTGTGGGCCTCGTTGGGGTAAGTTGGAACGTCAACTTCACGGGGTCGTAACTTTGGCATACAATCTATGTTTGGCTATAATAATACCCCGTTTCAAACATCTCATAGAGGCGGCTAAAGAAAATCAATAAAATATTTTGAGACATTTTTAGTCTCTTCATTTTTATTAAAAACGTCTTTTAGTCCCTAAAAACGGCTCCGAAAGTTTGAGACCCGAAAAACTACCAAAAGTAGTAAATTGTGCTAGAATTAAGGAAACTGAAAAATTGAAAGAAACAATGGTGTGGATCCAAGTGGAATAGGTAGGTGGCCACCAATATCCACCAGGATCATTTTCCCCCCCTTAGGAAGCAATGTTCCCCATTGCACTGAGTGCCTCCATGAGATGGGGAAAATTCTACTGAACTTGGTCCCTAGTGAGCTAATTTCCTTGGTGCAGGAGTTGGACAAATTTGACAACCCGATACAGTTGGATCTTTTGTTGGGGAGTGTTCCTGATCTTTGTGTCCATGATTCGATCAGTTGTGGCATGTTCCATGCAATCTGGGTTTAGCTCTTTTGGTGTGAGTTGTTTTGCAATGTCATATGTGTCTAGTAATGGTGGAAATTATGGTCGAATGTGGTCCACATTGAACACTGGGTGCAGGACAAGGAACGATGGAATGTTGATCTTGAAGGCATTGTCTCCTACATCCTTGGTGATGGTGTATGGCCCATATCAGATCGGGCGAAGCTTGCGGTGGGGTCCAGCGAGGTGTTCCTTCTGCAAATGTATCCAAAGTTTTTTGCCCACCTATTACTTGTGTGGCACCCATTGTCGATCATGTCGTTGCTTGTACTTAGCATTAGATTTGTCCAATATATTATGGAAATATTAGAAGACGTGCTAAATGGGTTCAGTGAAGTTTTTTTCTTTGTCAGCTTTGGATTGGAAATGAGTTGAATATGCCTGAGTAGTTGAAAATGGTATGGCCACATCAATAGAGCATAGTGGTTGGTATCTTAAGCACACCTGAAAGGGATTGTGGTAATTTGATCTATGGATAGATCGGTTGTATTTGTGTTGGACATAGGGAATGCTTTCATCCCATGTACAAGGATTCTTTGAGTTGTACATGCATAGAATGTGCATGATCATCCTGTTGATGACCTTTTTTTGGCCATCAGATTGGTGGTATAAAGTCGTAGACTTAGTGAGCTTGGTATCCAACATCGACTAGAGACTTGACCAAAATTTACTTAGGAAGTTGTTGTCCTGATCTGAGATAATGGACTATGGGATCCCAAAGTTCACCCACACTCATTCAAAGAATATTTTAGCAGTGGCTTCTATTTTGATACTCTTCTTCCAGGACGCCAGAATGGTCATCTTAGAGAATTTGTCGACGACCAGGAAAACACAGTCATTTCCATGCTTAGTAGAAGGAAGGCCTGACATGTAATCCATGGAGATGGATTCCCAAGGTCGACTAGGAGTAGGTAGAGGATTATATAGGCATTGATTCTTGATGGTCAGTTTGGAAATGGCACAGGAAGTGCAGGATCTGGTGTACTTCCCAACATCCTATCGAAGGTTCGGCCAATAAACATACTTTTGCAAAACTACCACTGTTTTCTCTACACCAAAATTTCCAACAACCTGACTGTAGTGCGCTTCCCAAATAAAATTGGCATGCTCTCTTGAAGGAAGTTCACAGAGGTGTCCTAGGTGGCATAATAGTGCGTCCTGGAGGTGATAATTTGGAACTTTCTTTCCTTCAAGGAGCGTCTGGTATGTGTTTCCGAGTTTTGGATCACTCTTGTAAAGAGTCGGCCACCTTGAATTATTATGCCTACAAGATTCGAGCACAATGGTCAACGCCATGACCCATAGTCGGATGAGGTCGTCTGCAAGAATGTTGGTGCTACCCTTCTTGTACTTAATGTTCATATGGAATTGTTGCAAATATGTGGACCATTTCTAATGCCAATCGTTCTGCAACTTCCCGTGTGTCTGTATAAACTATAGGGGTTGGTGGTATGTGTGAATTATTGTTTCCCTCCCCATAATGTAATGCTTCCATTGTCAATAGGCCTGCACAATGGAATATGTCTCTTTTTCATAGGTGGTTTACATTCAGACTCTGTCTGAAAGTTTCTCACTATGATATTCCACTGGATGCCCCTGCTGAGAAGGAACTGCACTAATAGCATAGGCGGAGGCATATGTCTCAATCTCAAATGGTTGTTGCAGGTTTGGTAATGTGAGAAATGGTGCAGAGCATAGTCAATGCTTCAACCCAACGAACGCCTTCTATTGGGATTCGTACTAAAAGAAATTCACTTTCACCCCTCCCTTGGTGACATGACTCAAAGTCTAAGTGATGTGAGAGAAACCCAACATGAACCTATGGTAGAAGTTGGCAGAACCCAGAAAGTTACGGAGCTCTGTTAGAGTGGTTGGGGTTGGCTAATCCTGAACGGCCTGTATCTTGGCTGGGTCCACATGCACATGCCACTTATCGATGATTTAAACCATATATTGAAAATTTTTAATGTCAAAAGTCAATTTCTCCAAATTAGAACACAACTTGTGTTGCCGCAATGTTTGGAGGACCTATTGAATGTGGTGGAGGTTCTCTTTCCAACACTTGCTGAAGATCGGGATGTCATCCAAAAACACCACCGGGAATAAGTTGGTGAAAGATTGAAAAATTTCATCCATCAACCTCATGAAGGTTGTGGGGGCATTCTTCAACCTGAAATGCATGAAAAAACATTCAAAAAGGCCCTCCTTGAATTTGAATGAAGTCTTCCACACATCAAAGTGTTCGATTGGTACCTGGTGATAGCCAGACTTCAAGTCAATCTTGCTAAAATATTTGGTCCCCTTGAGTTGGTCCAACACATCAACAATCCTTGGAATCAGATAACTATTCTGGAAAATGAAGTGCCTGATAGTTAATACAGATTCTCCAAGTCTCGTCCTTCTTCTGTACCAACACGATCGAACTCCCACAGGGAAATGAACTTGTGCTAATGTTCCCTTTCTGTAGAAGCTCCTGAATCTGCCTCTTGATCTCATCGTTCTCCATAATAGAATGTCGATAGATCGGTCCAATGGGTAGTTGTGCACCTAGGGTCATATCGATGGAGTGCTTGACCTAACAGTGTAGACGTACCCCTACAAGAGAAGTGAAAATGTCCTTGTACTCCTCCACAACCTTGTCCATATGTTGTTTCCATGCAGAGGAGAACTGTCTGGAGTTCGTGGCCACAATATTCTTCTGGCCCTGAGGGCGAATAATAAGGAGAAAAAAATTCACAGTCTGGGAGATGATCTTACTACATTTCTTCACAACGATCAGAGATATGGCGTTAGGCAATGCTACCTCTAGTATCATGTACAACTTATTTCCCAAAGTAATAATAACAGTGCGAGAACTATATTAATACACAACATGTTTCTTCCAAAAGTATGGTTGGCATAATAATACATCACAAACTTTGAGATGAGCAAAATCACACAGTACCTCATCTGTGAAGGGCTTGATGTTGTAGGAAGGTGACACGGTTGGCTAACGTGGAGGTATCGTCCTTGGTGAAGCCACCCGATGGTATACACCTGCAGGTGTGATGTGGTCAGTAGGCCTAGCCGCTTCACAAACTCTGCTGAAATGAGGTTTTTTTGGCTCCCGTTGTCAACAATGAACTGTGGCAGAAAACCCTTCACCCAAATCTATGAGTGGAAGAGGCGCTCCTCCTCCTCTGGATCTTCGAGCTCATCCTTCTAGATCTTAGTAGTGGAAATGGTGGCATTGGGCTCTGCATTAATAATATTCTTCTCTTTTTTATTCCCCTTATCGGGTTCTCACTTAGAGTTGGAGCATGCACCTAATTCAGAAGCCTTCAGCTCGGCCACTAGTGACTGCTTGGCTCAGTACTCACTAGTGTTGTGAGTGGAGCTCTTATGGAACTCGAACCACTTTCCTGTGTCCTTATTTGTCTTCGTGGTGCTTTTCTTTTCTTGTGGCTTAGATGGGTTTTCGTGGATCACCCCGCCTTGGCTTTGAAATTTTTTCTGCGTTTTGGAGACGCCTTTCCCTTGCTTCGGATTCACAGATCCAAAGTCCTGCTTCTTTTATTTAAATTTCAACTCGATCTTGATAGAGTATCGATATGTGGCATTGAGCGAGGAGATATCTATAAATTCCATTTCTTCCTATATGTACCTATGCAAACAGCCTTGATACTTTAATACCAAATTCTGCTCAGAATCATTGATGCCAAGCTTCATGCGAAGGGCATGAAAACCAGTTGTGAACTCTGGCACATCTTGGTCCCTTCCCTGCTGCAATGTGGTCCACTTTATGTATTTCTCTTCATAGCTACCGACAGAGTAATATTGTTCCTTGATGGCATCTCAGAAATAATTCCAAGTGGGTGCAACTGAGAACAATGAGGGTTCCCCCTTGTCCTTTTGGTCACAGTAGGTTCCCACCAGTCCTTGACATGGGGGGTGCCCTTCAGGAGTGCAAAAGTAATATTTTCCCAATTGGAAAAGTCATGAACTGGAAAATATCCTTCCAACAGCTTTAACCATTTACCTATGGCATCTGCATCTATCTAGCCTTCAAATATGGGAATTTCAAAGTTAAATTGTACCTTAAAAGGTGTGGCAGCTCCATTGTGGTTGTTGGATGAAGATGTGTCGCCTATGGGTAGTCGTCGAAGGATTTTGGAAAAGGTATTCATCATCACATTCCTTTGCTTCTCGAGGGCCTCCTCCAACAATATTTTGAAAGGATCTCCTACTCCCTCATCTTTCTTTTCTTCTTCCATGGGAGGACGTCAGGGTTTCTAAGGCTGATATTGCAAAGGTTCAACCAAATCGAGCCCTAACACCCTATACCCTGACCTCATTAGGGACATGCAAAGAAAAATAGAGAAAGAGAATACCACTCTGATACCATTGATCCAAACTTATGAAGGAACGCAATACAATACATATATAAACAAACACATAAGTGTATCATAAATAAAACTTCATTTCATTTATATCAAAGAACTAAAATATGCTTACATACATAATGGAAATAAACTAGCTCGGGTGATGGTAGCTTATCTCTGAGAAGAGATGTGATGTTATATGCCTCTGAATTATGTTACAATGAGGCTCATTGGCCTTTTTATCATTGAGAAACAATGAGAAAAATTAAACATCGAAAAACCTAACCCTAGGAGATGAAGCACTAAAAGCTTGTGGGCCCCATCGGGTTAAGTTGGAACGTCAAATTCCTGGGGTCGTAACTTTGCAATATGAACTTTGTTTGGCTATCATAATAGTTCATTTCGAATATCTCAAAGATGATGTCAAAAATAATATAGTTTGGGAATTTTTTGGTCTCTCCATTTTTCCTAAAAATGTCTTTCAGTGCCTTAAAATGGCTGCGGAATTTTAGGACCCAAAAAACTGCTAAAAATAGTAAATTACGGTACAATTAATGAAATTGGAAAAATAAAAGAAGAAATGGTGTGGGTCCAAGTGGAATAGGCGGGTGGCCACCAATATACACCTATATCATTCCTCCCCCCTTAGGAAGCAATGGTCCCCATTGTATTGAGTTCCTCCTTGAGATGGGGAAACTCCGGCTGAATTTGGTCCCTAGTGAGCCACTTTCCTTGGTGCAGGAGTTGGATAGATTTTAAAACCAGATGCAGTTGGATATTCTGCTTGTGAGTGTTCTTGATTTGTGTGTCTATGATCCGATAATTTGAGGCATGTTCCATGTAGTCAGGGTTTAGCTATGTTGGTGTGAGTTTTTTTGCAATGTCCTAAGTGTCTAGTAATGGTGGAAAGTATGGCTGAAGGCAATCCACATTGAACATTGTGTGCAAGGCAAGGAACGGTGGAATGTTGAGCTCTAAGGCATTGTCTCCTGCAGCCTTGGTGATGGTGTATGGTCCATATCGGATCGGGCGAAGCTTTTGGTGGGGTCCAGCGAGGCACTCCTTCTGCAAATGTAGCAAAACTTTTTTGCCCACCTAGACCTTGTGTGGCACCCGATGTTGATCATGTCACTACTTGTACTTACAATTTGATTTGTCCAATATGTCATTGAGTTTTTGGGGGATGTGTTGAATGTGCTCAATGAAGTTATTTTCCCTATTAGCTTCGGATTGGACATGAATCGAATATGCCTAAGTAGCTTCAAATGGTATGGCCACATCAATGGGCCATAGTGGCCGGAATCCCAATCCCACCTTAAAGGGGTTGTGTCCAGTTGAGCTATGGAGAGCTCAATTGTAGCTACGTTTTGACATAGGGAATGCTTTCATCCCATGTACGAGGATGCTTCGAGTTATACATGTGCATAATTTGCACGATTATCCTGTTGACAACCTGTGTTTGGCCATCAGTTTGGGGTTGGAAAGTCATGGCAGTGAGCTTGGTATACAACATCAACTAGAGATCTGACCAAAATGTACTTAGGAACCTGTTGTAGATCTAAGATAATTAAATATGGGATCCAAAAGTGCACCCACACTCATTCAAAGAAGAGTTTAGCAGTGGCTTCTACGCGGCTTTGTTTGGTCAATTTATTGTCCTAAATTGCTACATTAATTTGTCAAACCGGGATTCGTAAGCTGACGAAGTGTGGTGCACTATATGTGCAAGATAACCTATCTCTTACTTTTTGTCGTTTTTGTTTTTTTTTTTTTTATCTTGGGGGTTTTATCTTGGTTGGTTCCTAATGTGAGATGGAAATTCTAAAAGACAAGTATGGATATAAATGTTCAAGGCAATGATGTCCTTTATAATGATTTCCCAAACTTCAAACTTCAAGAGAGTTTTAAAACATGCAATAACAAAATTAATTCCTAAAAGAAAATGAAAATGTGCCACTATACTAGTCAAACAAACAGTGAACTATTGATCATGAAACCCATTACCCTTGCTGCTGTCTAAATACAAAAGAAATTGTGCTCAAATAAATCCAAGAATTGCAAGCAAAGTAAAGCTAAAATCAAATTACATCAACTCATATTCTGACCCCTCACCATTAGTCTCGCTATGGATTTCGGAGGTAATCATAAACAACTTGAGCAATCTGATATCTAATTTGCAGAAAAATAAACTAATATCAAATTACACACTCATACTTCAATCCCTCACCATTAGTCTCGCTATGGTTTTCGGAAGTAACTGATAATGACATGAGCAATTTAATATCTAACTTGCAGAAAAATAAACTAATATCAAACTACACACTCATACTTCAATCCCTCACCATTAGTCTCACTATGGTTTTCGGAGGTAACTGATAATGACATGAGTAATTTAATATCTAATCTAACTAATAAAGAAAATGTACAAAACTGAAATAAATAAAACAGTGCTGGAATTAAAAGCTAAGAAAAATAAATTAGCAGAAGGACAAGACTGATTCCATGTCATTAGTCATTGTAAAACTATGTGAAAATGCCCAGGCTGCCTACTGTAATCTGGAACAAAGACATTGATCAGTTAACAGCAGTATAAAGCATGAAAAATTATGGACAGAAATAAAACGTTAATACCATAAGAGATGTAATATATACACGTGAATAACTATGGCATAATGAACGTAAGGAAATAAAGCATGAAACTATACGGCAATAAACAAAACCTCGGCGTGTGCAGGGGCCCTCTGCACAATCCTCGGGCAACAGCTATCAACCACGAATTATGCTTATGAACAGAGTCTTCTCATATATTCAAAATGCAGTCATAACAAGGAAATAATGTCACGGCACAGTGGGCTTTCTTTTCAACAAAATTACATTACAGAAGCTAGCTACTATGCATATGAGAACGCATTATTTATAACAGAGGATGACATAACTAATTTCCTACAATCTACGCTGATAAAAGACACGTGAACAACCACGTCCAGAAATCTAGCATTATGGCTGCCGTGAAGATTAAATCTATGGAGGGTGGCCGTTGAATTCGGCTTATGGAGCAGTTCACAGGTGTTGATACGTCCCCTGAGATTTAGGAACGGCCACGCAAGTCTTCACGTGGTGAAAAACAGAGTTCTGTCACCGTAGGACTCTTAAGTTGACCACCGCTTGACTACCTTTGACCATGGCCTTCTTTGATGAATTCGACTGAGCCAGTAGGACTCGGTCCATGTCCATGTCATTTCCAACTTGCCCATGTGGCTTGATTTTTTTGAAGACACCTGCAATATAGACTTTAACAAAATGGCTGCGGAAAGTTGAAGCAGCTGCGGAAAGTGACAAGATTCCGTAGCTAAATGAGCAAAAACATAATTCAAACAGCAGACACAAAACATAGTTAAAACCCACTTTAAATGCTCTTTTATGATTAATATGCAATGATGTTGATGACTTAGGAGGTCCAGGTAAATGGAAAAATTCTAGAAAGGTGTATAGGAAAGATGCAAGTTTGGGACTCAACATACCCCCACTGTGAAGGTGTTGCATGTCCCCATGCAACCAAAATTTTGATCATCCTCCTTCAATTCATATGCCCTGATACCTCTGCCAGTACATCCAGTCCTCTTCTCCTCTTTCTTGGTGTTGCTAACATCCTGGGCTTCTTCATCAAGCATCTGAATTTGAGATTAATCAGTGCTCTACTTATCTTCTTGCATTTCTTCTTCAATTTTCTGTTCTTTTTCTGCCACAGTCCCAGATGTAGCATAGTGTTGTCATGAATGATCTTGTCCAATCTGCTTTGATCCTTTAATGCTTCATTTTCATTTTTAATATGTCTATTTAAAACCTCCAACTCAAAGACTTCTTGTTTCAATGATTGGACTAGGGCTTCTTGTGCTGTGTGAGGCTGAGTGGATGAAGTGTTGGGACCCGTGGCTGTTCTTTCTAAGGATTCTATGTAATCATACACCTCTTGTTGTTTTGGATCTATCTCGGGTGTCGTTTTCCTTGGGTTGTCCCCAAAATGCTGTGGAGGAGAATTGACTTCAAAATCTGGCCGAAAAGGACTCACGTCAACATCTTGAGGACTAGTTTCAACGTTTGGTTGAGAATGAGATGGACTACGGCCAGCTGGATTTTGTTAAGGTGTTCCTTCTCCCAAATCAATAAAATGGGGTCCTTTTGTTTGTGCTTTCCTCCACTTTCCTTTAAGCCTGCTGCTTCTTCTTACATGCTGTGGACTACTGTCTTTTTCCTTCTGTTTTTCTTTTCCTTTCTTTTTGGCCATAGATGACTGTTCCTGAAGGTGAACTAGTCTCTCAGATAATACTTGATGGTCTTCTTCTGAGGAAGGGGTTTGATGCACAGCCTCAATGCTTCTTTTCTCTTTTGATTTTGTTGGCTTTTTACCCTCAGTCTTTTCCTTCCTCCTTTTAGATAGTCTTTCTTCTCTACTAGTTCTTTCAACTGTGTTAGTAGGAGTGCTTTGAGTTTTATCATCTGTTTTCTTTCTTCTACTTCTTTTTGATGTACTGCCTTCAGGGGTTTCTTGGGGTTCTTCAAAGAAATTTCTAATTAAAAACTGCTCCCATGTGTCCTTTTTCTCTTTTAATTTTTTTTCTATCAAGATTTTTACGAGACCATGGTGATACAAATGTGGTTCTACGTCCCCCAAATGCTTTTGGACGGTTACAAACATATTTTTCAAACTGTTTAGTAAAAAGTATGGCAGATTTAGGGTATGGTTGTCTAAGAAATTCATCAACATTCGGGTATGATACATGTACATTGATCCAAAACGGCCCTCACAGGTGATAAACTTTTGAATAACCAACAATAAACTGGCCCACTCTTCTTTTAAAGCATGGACATGAATTCCCTTTTTAAAAATGGTGACATCCATACCTGGGTTACGTAGGATCACTCTCCAGGCTTCCTCGCCAATGCTCTTGTTCTTGAACCAGCGTTCACCTTCTTGAGGGAGTTCTGTAGCAGCTTCTATGGATGCCTCAGTCACTGTAAATTTGAGGTCCCCAATTTCCACCTCCAAACCGTTGAAAGACCTCGCAAAAGCTTTTGTTACCTCCTTATTGTAGCCTTTAAACTTTTGAATAAACCGAAGCCATTTTTCCTTTTTCAATATGTCTTTGACTTGCGGGTATCCTTCCATAAATTTGGGTCCCTCTGGTTCTGCCCTCAACAACCGACCCATCCTTCCTTCTGTTCTTTAAAACTCGTCTACGTGAGGAGGGTTTAGCGGAGGTAAGACGGCTGAATTAGCGGAAATGAACAGGGTTTATGAAGGAGACCAGTGACTGTAAGCGGATATCAGAGAATAGGTACACGGAATGAAGCGGAACAGAGAACAAAATGGGGTGAAGGCTTATGTGAGCACGATGGAAATGCAGCCGTGAGATCAATAGAACAGTAGGGGGAGTAAAACGCATCCGGCAATATTTAAAATTGGGTGGCTGCAGAGTAGATGCAAGCACGTTTATGCAACGGCTACGGATTTTATGCGGCTGAGAGAAGCCGTAGTCAAATCAACTACGTTCCATAATTACAGGTGGAGTATCAAAGTATAGCCGAACATGAGTGAAGACCGGAGGTTTGATTATGAGGCCGTTTAAAAATGAATGCAAGGATTGTGGGAGAATCGTATAGAGATCGTGGAATGGTTATGGGGTTATCAACGCAATCATTGCATATAATGGAGCTATGGTTTATAACTATTTAAAAATGTCCTTGAATGCCATTTGAAATAAATTTCTACTCATACCTTGGAATTCTTGCCATTTTTCATTAGTCTTCAATTAGTTGCTCCTTGTTGATGCTTTTGAATGCCTCATGTCTTCAAAATATGTCCTCATACCTGCATTTGATTTCATGACTGTTGAACTAACATCTGACTATAAATTTTTGAAAAACAGAGTGGTAGCTACAGAAACTGCTTCTGGCTGCGGAAACTGGTGTCAGCTGCAGAAACTGACACAGTAATTATTTGGGTGAATGGAGATGGATAAATGATAACTGACTAAATGAAAATGGTCATGAAAGAAAATTTTTATTGGTGAAATGAAATGAGATAGATGAAATGGAGTGGAGTGGAATGAAGTGAAATGAAATGGAGTGGGTTGTCATAAAACTTGTGAAATGAGAGAGAGATAAATTTTTTTTGGAAAATATAGGGTGTCAGGTGTTCCTGATTTTCACCCTACATTTTCTGTATAAGACTGCCAATCAGTGATTGGTTTTCAGGCTTATACAATTTTTTATTTTTATTTTTTAACTGAAAAGAACAAAGGCTAGGCTGGTGGAGAAGAAGGATTCTTCTTCACTAGCCTTATTGCAGAATTATCTTGAAACATTTTGACAAAGTCCTCTTTTGAGAGTGGCTTATGATAGATCTTTAATCTGTGGCCATTCACAATAAGAGGAGTTTGAGATTCATCAATGGTCTTGATTCTTACCGCTCCATTGCTAAAGATCTTGTCGATCTCATATGGCCCAAGCCAATGAGTCTGAAATTTTCCTTTAAAATCTTTAAACTTGGAATCAAATAGCAATGCCCAATCTCCTTCTTGAAACTTCTTCTCTTTGATGTATTTGTCATGCCATTTAGCTCCTTGATATTTAACTAGATCAGTTCTTAGAATTTCCTCTTGTCTGATCTCATCTAGCTCATTCAACTGCTCCATTCTATGCTTTTGGGCTTCTGATAGATCCATCCCCAACTGAACTGCCATCTTGAAGGTTTTGACTTGGAACTCAATGGGGAGCAGGACTTCTTTCCCATAAACAATTTCATAGGGAGAATGTCCTGTTGTATTTCTCCATGTAGTTCTGTAGGCCCACAAGGCTTCAGGAAGCCTTTCTGCCCAATCTCTTTTATGTAGATGAACAGTTTTGGTGATGATACTTTCAAGAACTTTGTTTGTAGACTCCACTTGACCATTTGCTTGCGGATAGTAAGGAGTAGATCTTCTGTGCTTGATTTTGTATTCTTCCATCAACTTCTCCACCAAGTTGGATGTGAATTGGCTTCCCTGATCTGTCACAATTTCTCTTGGAACACCAAAGCGAGTAAAAATATCCTCATAAAAAAAATGAACAACTGAATTTTCAGTAGCAGATACTAATGCTTTAGCTTCTACCCATTTAGTAACATAATCAGTACAAACCAATATATACTTCTTTTGCTTAGATGGTGGATTAATAGGTCCAATGAAATCTAAAACCCATTTTTCAAAGGGTTCAATGAGTACCTGTGGTTGCAATGGCATTTCATTTGAAAGGGTAGGTTTCCCTACTCTTTGGCAGCTGTCACACCTTTTGACATATTGTTTTGCATCTTTGAAGAGGGAAGGCCAACAATATCCTAAAGAGAGGATTGTATAGGCTGTCATTTTGTCAGCAAAGTGTCCGCCGCATGGTTCATCATGACATGCCTTGAGGATATCGGGCATTTCATCCTCCCTGACACATCTTCTAATCACAAGATCTGGCCCTGTTTTAAACAATTTGTTAGAAATCCAAGAATATTTTGAAGTCTCCTGAATAATATTTCTTCTTTCACTTGGAAATAAATGTGGAGGCAGTTTCCCTGTAACCAAATAGTTGGCAATATATGCATACCAAGGGGTCTTAGTAGTTACTGCAAACAAGTATTCATCAGGAAACTTATCCTCTACAGGAGAATCTTCTTTAGTATTCTGAATCCTAGACAAGAAATCAGTTACTGTATTTTGTTTCCCTGGTCTATCGAACACGGTAATATTGAATTCCTGCAAAAGTAAGAGCCATCTTGTCACTCTGCCATTAGTAACAGGTTTGTTCATTAAATATCTAATTGCAGAATGGTCAGTATGAATAAAAGTTTCATAGCCTGTTATATAATGTCTAAACTTATTGATTGCATGAACAACAGCTAAAAACTCTTTTTTAGTCACAGTATAGTTCAACTCTGTGGGAGTCAAATTTTTACTGGTATAATAAATGGCATAAGGGACTAAATATTTTTGACCCAACACAGCTCCCAGAGCTGTATCTGAAGCATCTGTAGAAATATGGAAAGGGAGTTTCCAATTTGGTCCTCTCAAGATATGTGCTTCAGATATTCTTGTTTTCAAAGTTTCAAAGGTTGATTGACAATCAGGATCCCATTTGAATTCACAGTCCTTTGTAAGCAGTTTGAAGAGTGGAGATGCTATTTTAGTAAAGTTTTCTATAAATCTTCTATAGTATCCAGTAAATCCTAGAAAACTTCTAACATCTCTTTGACAATTTGGAATAGGCAACTTGGAGATGACTTCAACTTTTGATTTATCAACCTTAATCCCATCTCCTGAAATATGATGCCCCAAAACAATACCTTCAGTAAACATCATAAAGCATTTTTCATGGCTTAATGAAAGGTTTGTTTCTTTACATCTTATAAGGACTTTTCCAAATTTTCTAATGCCTCTTCAAATGAATTACCATAAACTGTAAAATCATCCATATAAACCTCTACAAAATTTTCTAATTCCCCCATGGACAAGTAAATGTGGTCTTATCTTGATCTTCAGGTGCTACCTGAATTTTATTATAGCCACTAAAACCATCCAAAAATGAAAAGTACTTTTTACCTGCTAATGTATCTAATACCTGATCGATAAAAGGCAAAGGAAAGTGATCCTTCAAAGTTTCTTTGTTCAATTCCCTGTAATCAATACATACCCTCCATTTACCATTCTTTTTAGGTACTATAACCAAAGGAGAAACCCATCGGCTATCTGAAATTGGATAAATGAAGTTTACATTGAGTAGTTTTTGAAGCTCTTCTTTCACTATCTCCCTAAGATTTGGATTCATCATTTTTTGAGGTTGTCTAATTGGTCTACTATTTTCCTCAATATAGATATGATGGATGTAAGTCTTAGGATCAATACCTTTCATATCGGTATACTCCCATGCAAATGCAGTAGAATGTTTTTACAATATTTTAGTTAGCTCTTCCTGTTGTGACTTTTCCAAATTTTTGTTGATATTCAATGTTTTTCCCGGAAAAATCTCAATGGTAGAACTACCAAACTCTTCCATAGAGTAAAGAGACATTTGTCTTGATGATAAATATTCTATGTCAGATTCCAACTGAAATTGTGTGGGGTCATATTATGAAGATGTCTCAAAATTTTCTAATGTGTTCAGAATTTGACTATCCTCACTGATTTCAGAAATGGTAAAGACAGGTTGTATAGTGTCCTCATCATCAACCCATTCATTGTCTCCTACTTTTGTGATTGCTCTTGCTGGAGGATACAAATTCAATTTCTTTGTCGAATTACCATTAGAAATGTACATGTCCCCAGATCTACAACTAATAAAAGCATCAGCTGTGGCTAGCCAAGGTCTTCCTAAAATAAGTGGGTGCCCTCCTAGATTACTCTTGGGAGTCAAAATCATAAAATCTATTGGATATTCCAAAGAATCTAAGGAGACTGAAATATCTTCTAATACACCATCTGGTTTGATAACTGATTGATCTGCAAGTTGCAGTAAAGTAGGTGTAAAAATAAGATTAGGAAGTTTTAGCTGTTCCATAGTCTGTCTACTCATAATGTTGATAGCAGCCCCTAAGTCAATCAATGTGTTTGGAATTTCTATCCCATTTATATGTGTCTTGAAAATTGGACTACCTGGATCTACATACTTCTGCATGGTAATTTTTCCCATCATGATATATGCAATTTTTCCTACCAGGTGGATTCTTCTTGTATCTCTTAGTTTCCTTCCTGGTCTTTTGAGACTCAACTCCTTTATTGTTTTTGCTAGAATATGAATCTCTCTAATGGCTTGTAGCAAGGGAATCTTGATACAAACATTCTTTAATTCATCTAGAAAATCATAGTTAGGCAACAAGATTTGTTTTTCCACCCCTTTATCAATTTGTAATCTTTCAAGGAAAGGAGGTGTGGATGAAGATGCAGGTTGCTCAACTATAGGAGTTGTGGGGGTTAAATTTTCTTTCTCTTTTTGAATGTTTGAGTTTTGAAGAGATGCTTCCTCAGAACCCTTATTGACTTTAAGAGAGTCCTCCTTAGAGGCATCTTGCTCTTGGACATCTATAGAAGGTTTTTCTAAAACTCTACCAGACCTGAGTTGTACATCATTGAGAGGGACAATCATATAGGTAGGAAATTGTTGTCCTTCTATCATGTAAGTATTCTGAGGATTTTTATTGTTAGGATTTGGCAATGGCTGAGCTGGAAGTTGATTTGTCTTTTGTTGGAATGGAAACATGAGTTGAGGATTTGGATTTTGTTGAGAAGGTTGTTGTTGTGGAAATGGCAATGAAAGTTGTAGATTTGGGTTTGGAAGTTGTGGAGCTTGTTGATTTTGAAAATATGGAGGATATTGATAAAATTGAGCAAATCTCCCATAAGGATTTTGCATACCTTGTACCCATGACTGATATGAATTTTGAGGTTGGGGCCAAGGTTGTTGCCAAGGATTCCAATTTGGTGGGGATTGAAAATTCATAGGGTTGTTAAACCCTTGAGTTTGTTTCCCTTGGCAAGGTCTTCTTGCAACAAAACAGAGAGACTCTACTGAATTTGGATCTTCTTGAAAGACAGCTTTGAGTCCAGGAATTGAAGGACAATCCTTGGTCTCATGATTCTCTGAGCAAATCATACATGTTTCTACAACTTTTGCATCCAAGGGACATTCCCTTAAAACATGTTTCTTCCTACATTTCGGACAAAAGATGGCTAGAGCATCAGTTTCTGCTTTCTGCTTGTTTTGAATTTTAAGGGTGTCTAGTTGTTCACTAAGGCTCCCTAAGATATCAGTTTTGAATTCATCAAGCATATTGCCAATCTCTTCCCTACTTGCTGATCCAGTTGCAGATTTGTTTGCCCTGATAAGAGAAGGATCTCTAGGCCCTTTTCCCGTTTTAGATTTTCCCCTTGAGAGATGGACACATAGTTCTGTTATGTCACGAAGTGGAAGTTGAGAAATGTCTCCTTTCCCCATTGTGTTTAAAATATCTATCCATTCATCTCTGATGGCTTTTAATAGAAGGGCTTTCAAATTTTCCTCATCTAAGTTGCTCATCTTTGCTCTTTTTAAGTTGTATTGAAATATTTCAAGTAAATCCTCCAAATTTTCATCTTCTTTTTGCACCATTTTGAATACCTCATCCTTGTGATTGGTGGGCATGCAATAGTTCAGGTATCTATCCAAAAATGTTTGTTTCATATCATTCCAAGTCCTAATAGATTGGGTGACTAATCCCATGAACCATTTCAAAGCGGCTCCCTTCAATGTTGAAGGAAACGGTTTGAGTTTTTGAGAGTCTTCCATATAGTCATAGGTTCGGCACACGACTTCAAACTCAAATAGAAATGTTTCAGGATCCTCACTTCGCAATCCATAAAATTTGGGGAGGACAGATGGTGAGATTTTTTTCATCGTTGTATGAGTTTCCTCATCAACTATAGGGAATCCAAACGAGTTGTCTCCTTCCCTATTTCTTCCATTATTACCTCCACCTCCACCATTGTTGCCTCCATTATTTCCTCCTCCTCTACCTCTACCTCTACCTCTGAATCCATCTACTACTTCCTTTGTCATGATAGTTTCTTCAGAGTCCTCAGAGTACTCTGGTTCTTCTATCAAGGGAGGATGAGAAGGAGTTTCTTCCTTTTCTTCTTCAGGTGATTCTACTTCTTTAATTACAATATACTCTCATGTAGAAGTAAAGAAAGGGTCTTCTTCTAAATGAGATTTGGTAGATGGTGTAGGAGAATCCTCTAGTTCAGCTGCTCCTTGAATTCCAGGAATCTTAAGGCTAGGGGTATATGGTGGTGAATCTTGTCTATGTCTTGAAGAAGATGGAGTTGTGAAAATCGAACTCTTGGCTCTAGCTATAAACCTTCCCCTAGAATCTCTTGCTCTATGCATGTCATTTTTTTAATTTTTAAGTTGGGCTAATAATTCTCTTTCTGATCTTCTAGGTCACACTAGGTGCAAGAAGAGAGCATACTTAAGAAATTATTGAACCAATAACTCTCTTTTCTGATCCTCCGGATCACACTAGGTGCAAGAGGAGAGCATACTTCAAGAAGTTATCAATTTTTCCCTTCTTTTTATTGTTTTTTTTTAAAGAAATTGGCTACCTAGTTACACATAACCCCGACAATCTGATATCTAATTTGTAGAAAAATAAACTAATATCAAATTACACACTCATACTTCAATCCCTCACCATTAGTCTTGCTATGGCTTTCGGAGGTAACTGATAATGACATGAGAAATTTAATATCTAACTTGCAGAAAAATAAACTAATATCAAACTACACACTCATACTTCAATCCATCACCATTAGTCTCGCTATGGTTTTCGGAGGTAACTGATAATGACATGAGTAATTTAATATCTAATCTAACTAATAAAGCAAATGTACAAAACTGAAATAAATAAAACAGTGCTGGAATTAAAAGTTAAGAAAAATAAATCAGCAGAAGGACAAGACTGATTCCATGTCATTAGTCATTGTAAAACTATGTGTAAATGCCCGGGCTGCCTATTGTAATATGGAAAAAGACACTGATCAGTTAACAACAATATAAAGCATGAAAAACTATGGACAAAAATAAAACGTTAATACCATAAGAGATGTGATATATACACGTGAATAACTATGGCATAATGAACGTAAGGAAATAAAGCATGAAACTATACAGCAATAAACAAAACCTCGGCGTGTGCAGGGGCCCTCTGCACAATCCTCGGGCAACAACTATCAACCATGAATTATGCTTATGAACAGAGTCTTCTCATGTATTCAAAACGCAGTCATAACAAGGAAATAATGTCACGACACAGTGGGCTTTCTTTTCAGCAAAATTACATTACAGAAGCTAGCTACTATGCGTATGAGAACGCATTATTTATAACAGAGGATGACATAACTAATTTCCTACAATCTACGCTGATAAAAGACACGTGAACAACCACGTCCATAAATCTAGCATTATGGCTGCCGTGAAGATTAAATCTATGGAGGGTGGTCGTTGAATTCGGCTTATGGAGCAGTTCACAGGTGTTGATACGTCCCCTGAGATTTAGGAACGGCCACGCAAGTCTTCACGTGGTGAAAAACAGAGTTCTGTCACTGTAGGACTCTTAGGTTGACCACCGCTTGACTACCTTTGACCACGGCCTTCTTTGATGAATTCGACTGAGCCAGTAGGACTCGGTCCATGTCCATGTCATTTCCACTCTTCTTGCAGACTGCCAAAATGATCATCTTAGAGAATCTGTCGACGACCATGAAAACACAGTTGTTTCCATGCTTACTAGAAGTAAGGCCTGACATGTAATCCATAGAGATGGATTCCCAAGGTCGAATAGGAGTAGGCAGAGGATTATATAGGCTTTATTTCTTGATGGTCATTTTTCCAATGGCATTGGCAGTGTGGGATATGATGTACTTCCCAACATCTTGTCGAAGGTTTGGCCAATGAAAATAATTTTGCAATACTACCACTATTTTCTATACCCTGAAATGTCCAACGACCCAACTGTAGTGCGCTTTCATAATCACCTTGGCACGCTCACTTGAATGAACTTAGAGGTGTCACAAGTGGAATAACATCACATCCTGTAGGTGATCATTTTTAACTTGCTTGCCTTCCAGGAACATCTGGTATGTGTTGCCAAAATTTGGATCACTCTTGTAAATATTCAACCACCCCGAAGTCTCATGCCCGTAAGTGTCTAACACGGTGGTCAGCGCCATGATCGTAGGTCGGTTGAGGCAATATGAAACATCATTGGTTTTTCCCTGCTTGTACTTAATGTTCATATGGAATTTTTGCAAGTGTGTGGACCATTTCTGATGGAATTCATTCTGCAACTTCCCTCATGTCTGTATGAACTTCAAGGGTCGTTGGTCTGTGTGGATGACCATTTCCTTCCTCAATATGTAATGCTTCCATTGTCGGAAGACCTGCACAATGGAATCATCTCTTTTTCATGGGTGTGATACTTTCATACTGTGTCTAAAAGTGTCTCACTCTGATATGCCATTGGATGCCCCTGTTGGGTAATAATTTCACCAATAACATAGTTGGAGGTATATATCTCAATCTCAAATGGTTGTTACAGGTCTGGTAATGTGAGCATCGGTGGAGAGCAGAGTCAATGCTTCAACTCGGAGAATGCCTTTTTTTGGTATTCAGACCAAAATAAATTTTATTTCGCCACTCCCTTGGTGACTTGACTCAAAGGCCAAGTGATATTGGAGAAGCCCAACACGAACCTGCAGTAGAAGTTGGCAAGACCCAAAAAATAGCAGATCTCTGTTAGAGTGGTTGGGGCTAGCCAATCCAAAATGACATGTATCTTGGTTGGGTGCACATGCACAACCTGTTCATCGTTGATGTACCCCAGATATTGAACCTAAGTCATGCCAAAAGAGCATTTCTACAAATTAGCACACAACTTGTGTTACCACAACGTTTGGAGAACATGTCCAATGTGGTGGAGGTGTTCTTCCCAACTCTAGCTGAAGATCAAGATGTCATCCAAATACACCACCATGATTTAGTTGGTGAAAGGTCACAAAGTGTCATCCATCAGCCTCATGAAGGTTGTGGGGCATTCTTCAAACCCAAAGGCATGACCAACCATTTAAAAATTCCCTCCTTGGATTTGAAAGAAATCTTCCACACATCGGAGGGTTCGATTAGTACCTGGTGATAATCGAACTTCAATTCAATCTTTCTAAAATATTTGGCCCCCTTGAGCTGTTCCAGCAGGTCATCAATATTTTCACTACAAGGAAAAGACCCTCTAGCAGAGGTTATAAAGGAAGTTTTTAGTGTTATAAAATTGGCCAAAATTGTCAAAAAAAAAATTGCTACAACATCTGTTTTTGGTAACGAAGGTTTTGACGGAACTTCTAACAGAACTTCAACACAACTAAAAAAAATTGGTTGGTCGGAGGTTTTTATGGATTTTTTTCTCGTCGATGCGTGCATCATGTGTGAATGCACCAATGCGTTTTAACTTATACACATCGATACTGTAAATATACCAAGCACCAAGATGGAAAACATATTTCAGAAGCCCCGGGATGTTTAGAAATGTCCTGGTGCATGTCACCCATAGATACGCATCGGGATGATATAAATTGCATGCACCGGAGCCGTTAAGGTGTAAAAACGCGTTGGCGCGTTAAAGGCAAACCATACGAGCACATGCAACACCTATCCGCTTGGGTTGTAGTCTTCGATAAAGCGCACCGGGCATTCTAATTGGTAGTTGATGTGGTGCTCATAGGTCATAGAAATTCACCAGTGCACAGTATCATACAAATGTACCAGTGTGCAATAACTAACACGCACCAGTGTTCATTTTCTATTTTTTAGAAACATCGACCCGTGACAGTGCAATTATTGTGATTTTTTTCAATTCGCTATTCATCAAAAGTCGACACATTTTATAACAGTATTCATATCAATTAAATTTTTATTAGTGCATTTGAATGTGATGTTTGGATGAATTTTTTATATCATATCATCAAATTTTGCATCTCTTCATTATGATATTTAATCATCCATATATTTAATCAGTGGTGTAACATTTCACAGCGAAAATAAAGAACGAAATAGAATAAATTAAGATGTATTTTAATATATATATATATATATGAATAAGACACTCTTTGTCATAAAAAATGGGACAATTATTGGTATACCTTTGTCTTTCAATTGGGACACTATGTCCATTACATTAAACAAAATGGCTGATTTCACAGACAAATATTTCAAAAAATGCAATGCTTTACTTTGATATACAAACATATTGATCATCATTCTTCGCTAGAATTGTTGTCACTGCTTGAGATACTTCCATGACTTGGGTTATTTGGAGGAATGTTTTGTTCATTGTGTTGATTGTTTTCTTCTTCTTCAATTTCCATCTACAAACATAAAAATAAAGTGTAATGAGTGTATATACATTGGTGAGAATAATGAAAATTGCAATATTAAATAATATACATCAATATAAATCAAAAATAAATGTACCATGGCAATAATTTACTCGTGAACTATACACATTATTTCAAAACCAAATTTCATGCCATCTTTCAACAATTCATTTGTTGGCACAGTTCCATACTGTGTTTCCTGCAAATTTTATACCCAATAGAAAATCATAGATTTAAAATAAAATATTTTTTTGTTCTATTACTTATAGACTGAGCTAAGTAAAACAAGATAAATGCTTACAAATTCCACAATTAATTTTTGATGTGCCAACATATACTGACAACACATATTTAACCCATTTTCAATCAATTCTTTTGATGGTTCTTCTTTGTATGTTGGCACATGTTTGAATACATTCAATGATGATTGTTGTAAAACAACTTAAACTATACAAAAATGAAATCTATTTAAGTTGTTATAAGGAAGTAACAATTACTCACAAACAGAGATATCAGCCATTTTCTTCCTTGTCGTTCTGTTTTATGTGTTGAATGGGTTCCATTTTATTTTCTTTTCTGCAAGAAAATAATTGAAAATTAATTTTTAATGCTAAATTATCTATTTATTGTACCTAATCGAAAATTTTAATGATTACATATTACATTTGAAGCACGTTGTATTTGAGATAGCTCCTCATGCGATGCAATTATGTCCATTCTTTGACCATCTCCTTGTACACCTTTTTGGACATTCTTACTTACATATTTCTGATATCAACTTGTTCATCCTTTGAGATTTTCATAATCTTCCTGCAAAAAGTAACATGAAAATAAACTATTTAATTTGTATATTGATATATGAAAATAAAATATAGAAAAAGTGATATTTATAAATGATTGCTTTGTAGTAATATATACATATAATTCTAGGAAAACATTTAGGAATATTACTTTTTCAATCCTTCTTTTTTGTTGTTGTATGTTTTTGCTATTAAAAGTCTGACATGTCTCATTGACCAATTATTTGGAAACCCTTCCTGTAGTTTAAATAAAATTTGGTTCTTGGAATAATTTTATTGATTTTTATATGAAGTTGAAAGAATGTCTATACATTCGTTCCACTAGATCCCTAAGTTTTATAAAAGTTTTTCCCCTTTTTTTTAACCTCCAACACCACTCCAGATGAGCTAAGGAGCAATTCATTTTCATTTGCATGTTCTATTTTTTTTATTTTCTTAGAACAACATTCATTTTCTTCGTTTTTGGTCTCTATAGAACATTAAACATATATAAATAAATAGATTGTTTGAAACATGTTATTAATGAAAATTCAAAAAAGAAACTCATATTGGATCGATAGTATTTTTTTCATTCACCCGATTCATCCTTCTGCAATTTTTCCATCAAGATTTTACGCTCTTCTAGTCTTAGATCAAAAAGAATCTTATCGAGCTTCGTCATTTTTTGACTTTGTGTGATACACACTAAAAAATACATATTAGTTAAACATACATATAGTTCAAAAATAATAATTTTGTAAAGAATTTACAAAGAACTTGCCTTTTTTGCTTTTTATGGATGTGCTATCAGTATTTTGGTTACTTGAACTCTTGTCAACCATTTCTTTATCAATATAAAACATGTACCATTCATTAATATATTTTATAAATAAATCACATACTCAAAAAAAACAAGAAAATTGTGCAACTTTCACAACTTACACATCGAACGCAGTGCGGTAGGTTCTTATAAGTGCGCTGCCAATATAGTAGAAACATTGTATGGTGCTCTTTGTCAACAAGGAGACTTGTTGCATTATATTAATACCGAAGCACCGATTAACAAAAATATAAATTAATAAAAAATTGTTTTTATCAAACAGTTTGATTTCTCAATACGCGCCCGGTGCGCTATACTACAATCGTGCACTAGTGTGCTATTTTAAACAGTGTACACCGATTAACAAAAGATGTTTTTTTTTAATTGTGCAAGGGCCGACAGGGATTGGGATCCGACTCTGCAACTTGTGGTCCCACGGGTTAGATGTCATACGCCTATATATATAGTAATAAAAACCCTATAAATCTAAAATAAAAATCCCTAATTGTGAAGTCACATAAACAAGAAGAAGCAAGGATTTAATGTAAGAATGGTTTTTTTTTTGTTTTTTTTCTTAATTTTAATTATATGTAAATAGGTATAGAGATTGTAAATGATTTTATTAGTAAAATTCACAGTAAAATTTAAAATTTTTACTATGCGTCTATTAAATCTAACAGAAAAATATAAAAAATATAAAAATTATTACAGTAAAATTTAATAATTTTACTATACTGCATGGTTTCTCTATGAATCACCAGATGTTTCAAATTCTAATTGTCTTAATAGTGTTGTTGTTCAAAATTATTTTGTTGCTCCACACTACTCTCATGCTCTCTTGCTCTAGGTATGTCTCTCGTGCAAATCTCTCACTGAAATATTTTGCAAAATTAATGAAATAATGAATATTTTTTACTATTTAAAGAACTTTTTTATGAAATTTGATTTCTGAAAATCATTTTCTGCTCATTTTTCAATTTACCGCTTTTTTCACCTCAAAAAAATAAAATTTCACTTTTTTTTCCGATATTCGGTGTGTTTTTTAACTAACAGCACCGGTGTGTACAGTAATAAAACTGCACGTGTGGTTAAAGGTACATTAGAACCGATAACAATAACTCCTTTTTTAAGGCACCGAAATTACTTTTAGGTATGTGCACCAAAATTTATTATAGATTTTTCTCAAATGCAGGGAGAAAATCTCATAATTATATCAAATGGACAATTCTTCAAAATCCAGTTCGTTCCATAACTCGGTAATAATCTATTTATGTACATTTTAAACTTAATAATGCACCTTTGAAATGTAACATTTATATTTTATATTTTAACAGTTGAGTTATTAGACACATGACACTATGATTTTTTAACTTTGTATAGGTGCATTTGTTACCATCTATGTGGGCATATGGACACCAATTTCACACAGAAAATGCTGATGATGGACACATGACACAAAACTGTGGAGTGGAAGTTAAGTTCGATCAATCTAGTCGAGCTAGCCGCTATGATCAAAACCTAGTACGAGTGACATTAGGTTACGTCGGAAAGATACAAGAGATCATTGAAGTGGACTTCTCTTCTTTCCAATGTGTTACTTTTAGGTGCAAGTGGTGGGACACCTTTGATCTAAATAATGTAAAGGAAGATTTTGATAGTAGGCGGATATGTATAAACTCTAGAAATATGTGGGATGAAGCTAAGGAGTCTTATGTTTTCCCCAAAACACTGCAGCAAGGTTTTTTTTTACCTAGATGAATTGGATAGGGATGGGTGGTTTGTATTGAGACATGACCCTAGATCAAAACATATTATTTGGAACAATAATGTTATCATGCCAAGCGAGCTGAAAGATAATGAGGGTGATCATGAGAACATAGAGTGATGTGGTACATGTGTTATTTTATTATTGATACTATTTAAGATGGGATTTTATAAAGAAGAGGACTTAACTTTATAACTAAGACTCTTTATTTCGAAACGTTATAATATGTATTTTGAATTAATTGGTTTGCATTGTGTTAATTTTAAAATCATTGCGCTTGATAATTTGTAATTATATTGATCTCGAAAAAAATGCATTGTATCAAGTTCTTTTTTTTATGTAAATTCCTAAAATAATACAACTACTTGATTTCTTTAAATGGTTTTTTACTATATCATTACTTAAATAAATGCACCCTATTATATGTGTGTGTGTGTAAATGATATCTTCAAAATTTTAAAAAAATGAATTAATGTATATTGTTTTTTTTGGTATGTAAGATCATAATAAAATAATGATAATTCTAAACATGAATTTATTTGCATTATTTTCTAAAATTTATTATGTTACAAAAATTTATATTATTCTAGATTTATTATTTTACAATTATTTATATTCATACAAATTTACAATTTTACAATTATGGTAATTTTAAAATATGTATTGTATACATTTTACTTATGGTAGTTATGGTTCAAAATTGAAAATTAATTTACAAATTTACAAATTTTAAGGAAATTGAATCATGACAATACATACAATTACAATTACAATTTTACAAATATTTTAGATGTAATTACAATTACAATTTTACATAAAATTATAAATTTACAAATTTTACAATTTTAATAAAATTGAATCATGACAATACATACAATTGCAATTACAATTACAATTTTACCGTTTTACATACAATTACAATCAGGATACATACAATTACAATTACAATTTTACACATTTACAAATTTTACAATTTTAATAAAATTGAATCATGACAATACATACAATTACAATTACAATTTTATAGTTTCAAAATACAATTACAATTACAATTTTACAAATACTTTACATACAATTAAAATTATAATTACAACTTTACAATTATAATTATAATTACAATTACAATTATAATTATAATTTTACATACAATTACAATTACAATTTTACATGCAATTACAATTAAAATTACAATTACAATCACGATACATACAATTACAATTACACAATTTTACAATTACCAATACATAATATTTAATAAATACCATGATCTAATATTAAAATTAAACATCATGATCATGTTAATTATTGTACCAACATCATATTCTAAAATACACATTCAAATTCGCTAACAACATTTAATCATCGTGATCATGATCGTCTAACAAAACACAAGCATTGTATAAAATCATAACAACACAAACATCAAATATACATCTCATATCAAATAACTGCTATCACATACACATATATCTGTAAGCACATTAAATAAACATATCTAACATGACCTTAAAATATACACATCATGATGAAAACCAACATGTAAATTAAGTACATCAACATCAACATAAAATACATGCACCATATATATACATGCTCAGTGATCGATGGTGCCTGCTCATATGGACATGTCTGCTCAAGATCAGGTGCCTTCTTAATCGATGCTCATGTCTGCTCAGGACTAGGTACCTGTTGAGATGGTGCTTGCTCAGAAGATGCATGATGATCAGGACTTGATGTTGGCTTCTCATCTTCGGCGCAAGGTGGAGTACTAGAATGATGATCACTCACCTCGTGATCATGATCATCCCATGAGTTTCTCTATCGCGCATCTCCACGACGCATATACCTCCTAGTCGCCAATAGCCTGTAATCTCTAATGATATGATGCATAAGGGTCATCATATCGCAGGGCATGTCTCTCCAGAGATCTGTGAGGCTACGATCAGCCTAGATCTCTCTGGTCATGGTAGGGAAGACTCTCTCATTAACCAGGATTCCACATAGTCGGTCGCCCAACTCCATCCTAAATCGGATGTCCGCCCTACGCCGCATCCCCAAGGATCAGGTCTGTCACCCTGATCTACGGTCTGCGCCATCTCCTCGTCATGATCTACAGGATCATTGAGTGGGGTGGAATCATGTCCCCAACGAATGTGCCAATATATACAAAATATATAGTGTTAGGGATCTGTAATTTTAGCGGACTAGTGAGACTAAAACTGCAGAAGCAACATCATTTCAACCAACTTTGGGATTCTAGGATCTAGCCCTCCTGAATCTGGAGAGGGATCTCTCCAATATGTACAAATATGGATTTGTCTTTGAATTTTGGGGTAATAATATTAGGCTATTTATGAAGGCCAAGGGTTTTGTTTGCTTTTTTGGATGGTTGAGCATGAATACTACTTGAGGGGAAAGTTCTAAATGCAAAACAGTTTCAAAGGTGAGAAGTTGCAAGTGAATAGAACATCTATGGCTAAAGAGAAAGATATAATGTTGGTTTTTAGTCCATTGGGCTATGGTGTCATAACAGGGCTTTAATTGAAAAACAACATCAAGAGTGATCCAAGGGGCAAGTCATCTACATCACAAGATTATTGAGATTATAATGATGGAATGGAAACAACAAAGTGTTGGAGATGGTGGAAACTGATAATAATTTCACAAAGGATTTATAGTCAGTCCAAACAAAGAAAAGCCTCTTAAGTAACTGTTTAAAACCAACCAAGTGCAGGGCTAACCATTGACCTCTTGGGCAGGTTTGTATTAAAGCAGTTTAATTGACAAACAATCCGGTAATCCACATAATTACCTTCAGAAAGAATGAAAACACATAAGAAAAACAAAGTGTAAACTTAAGATCAGATAAAGTACTTTTAAACCTATTATGCTTTCAGTCAACACCAAGGGAAACTTTCAGAATCTGCCTTTGGAGAAAAACTAGGACCAGGGCACACCATATCTTCCATAGTCATATTTAATAAGAAAATAAGGAAAATATTTTCAAGAAACAATGTTTAAAGCAAACAATAGAACGAGGGAACTCCAACATTCCTAACTGCTTAAACTGTATTAAATCGTTCTTAAATAAACAAGTTAGAGGAAAACATTGAGATAAAGCTTTCAGTTAGAGAAGGTTACTGATATACAGTAGGTCCTAACTCTATAAATGATGTCCTTTATCAGAGAATAGTGAACAATATGACATACATAGAAGGAGAACGATAACAAAGAAAGAAGCACTTCACCAGTGATATAGACCAGGATCCCAAGAAACAGCTTGTTTATTGATTTCAAACCAGTTACAGTCTTCAAGTCCAATGTTTCAGTTCAGCAATCATCTTCACTATTCAGCCTATCTAATCTATCACAAGCAGAGCTCCAGGGGCCAGTGAACACTATTTACAATCAGAATTTTTTGCTCAAATATATTTCCAAGTTCTGCAACCAACCTCTCACTCATCTTTTGAAGAAGTATATATAGAAGGATGAGGAGGTGAGATCTGATAAAAGATCTCAATTACAATTAATACAGACTTAAATGGTTTATGGGCCTTTGAGGGGCTCAATGAAGAAACTTACATACATATTCTCTGTATTAAATGATTTTACATAAAGATTTAAGCTATGTGGGAGCTTTTGTTGACTTTTGAGGCTCTGTGTGGCGTCGAAATAACTCTGCAGATGTTCTTTGCATTAAGTTTCCTTGCAAAAGTAACTTTCTGGCTACGTTGAGACAAATATCTGATCCTGATCAATAAATTCGGCCTTTGATTGAATACTTTGAGGCACAGGTGGCGTCGTGGTAGTTAGAGGGATCAATTTGCCTCAATTTGTGGCGGTGGAGGGTTTCCTGTCGATAAAACACTTCAGATTTTCCTTTAATTTTGTTTTAATTTGGGGGATTAGGCTTTGATAATCATTCTTAGTCGTGATCCCCATAATTATGTCTTCCATCCTCTGTTCTGGTTCATTTTGATCTTCGTCACTAATACTCTGTGATTTGTGATTGAATTGCTGTGTTTTTGCTGATGTGCAAGGTCGTGCAGGGTTTGAAAGGCATCAATGCCTTCGCAGATCATTGATAAACGTGGAGTCAAAACCCTGTGATGATTTTCTTTGGCAAATCGAAGGCGGGAGGATCGTCATCCTCCACCTTCGAATTTTCTTTGAAAAATGGCGATAAAACCTCGAAACCCTGCAAAATACAAACAACTTATTTATAAAATCCATGCATTTATATTTTTATTGTTGCGGAGACATGTGGAGGAAGCATGGCCATTGGATGGCATCATCCAATGGTTAGGATTGATCAGGAGAGATCGTAGAACAGGCGGAAAAAGATTAAATCCGAGTCATCGATCGCGCAGAGATCAACGGTAGAGATTGAACGAGGAGGCAAAAAAGGAGAATGAATATGAGCCGTGGATCACGCAGAGATCGACGGTGGGGAGCGGAATTTGAAATTAAAACGGAGGGAATCTAGGCGATGAATTTTGGACCGTCGATCTGCAGATCAGATCGACGGCGGAGATGTTGTTGCCGCTGCACGGTAGCCCAGTTATCACACGTGCATCTTCGACAAGCGATCGTCATCCGATGATCGGCTCTAGATCGGATGGTGGACATGAATATCGCTGCGTGTGCACGTCTGAACTTTAATGCGCGATGGACGGCGGTTTTCAGAACAGTGCCCAGGACACGTGTCGAGCAGTGTGTGGAATCACTGGCGATCAGGAAAAAACCGCCCTTGCCCCAAAGGCGGTGCGATGGATACCACGCGGTTTCTAGAGTGGGGAACAGCTGGCGGGGACCACCGAGTAGACAAACTCCGCACCATCCGATCTATAGATTTAGATTGACGGTGGAGATTTAGTGGAAGATCGTACCGGCGGAAAACTTTACAAAATAAAATAAAACCTGAAATTTGCAAATAACAAAGGTTTTTTAATATTTTCGGGGCGGAATAATTGTTTAAAACGGATAAGCGCCTGACTAACTCAGCGCCTGGTTCTGGCGCTAGGGCGCATGGATGAAAAGGGTTAGAGACTTTAGCCAAAGGGGGCTTAAGTCCAACACATAGAAAATATGCATTTTAATGGTTTTCCAAGGATTTTGAAAGGGATTTGAGGCTTTCGATAAGGTTAAGAGAGAGTCTTAAAACCTTATCAAGGGTTTTTTATGAAGTGGAAAGGGGATAAACGTAAAAATGAGGGGTTTTCATGGGAAATGGAGGGATAGAAAAAGAGGGTAGTTTTTGAAGAGGAGGAAGGGGAAAATGGTGCTTGCAGCAGTACTCTTTTTGGGAATTAGCAGGATTTCAGAGTTTTCAATATGGGAACAGCGGTGAAGGTTTGGACATAAGCATGAGGCCTTCAAAAGTCTTCAAGAGCCAACAGTTTTTAGTAAGAAAAATTTGTTCCTTGAAGGCTAAAAATAGATTTAGCCACCTTTTGGGATAATCAAATTTTACAGGTGGCTAACAGTGGCTCCACTTGGGGATGGTGCCTTCTTGAATGCATCAAGAACTTCAGACTTGGATTCTCTGGGAGGCTGACCTATGCCTCATCCATTATATTCTCTGGGATGCTGACCTGTGCCTCATCCATCGTATTTCTCTTTTTTTCTGGATGATCTTGCTTGGCTCTGGAAACATAATAGCAGTCATGAAGAATAATGGACTTCATCAATACAACTTTCTACCTACCCAATCCTACTGATCTAACATTTTTTCTTCATCAGAGTGCACTTGGATTGGAAAACTCTTTTCACAACATTTTATTCTTTTGAAAGCATAAAACTAATCTAATTATACTCCTTATTTCTCCCTGAACTTAGATTAAACAGTTGAGTTCAGATGCTTCTCTACCTAATCTATTGTCTGTTGGGATTTAACTGTCCAACAGACTTTCATTCTCTAAATTCTACAACAGAAATTGAAAAGCATTCAAGTCAGGATTGAACAGTCTAACTTGATGTTGGTCCATGGCATAAAGACAAGCTGCACATAGACATTATTTTGCAGAAGATTAAATCAAAATGGAAGGCTTAAGATCTGAAAGTTCTAAGCACTTCCTGCATCCTTTTGCAACTCTATTTTGACTTTTGTTTGAGTTGTTACTTCCTTGTTCGTTGGTTCAGATTTTGAGCAAATTAGAACCATATTTACCTCTTTTTTGACTCAGAATATAAAACAGGTTTGAGTCATCTCTCTTTGGAAATTTAGGTTCAAATTTTGAGTTTGTTCGAACCTTTAATTTTTTATCCTAATCTATGTACTAATAAGCCAAGATTAAACAGTTTGGTGAATCGAATTCACTATCCTATCAGCAGAAAATTTAAAGCTAATTAGTCAAGTTTAAACAGTTTGACTAACTAGAAGTGTGTTTTTGAGGAGCGGTATTTGAGCTTGCACACTTTCAGATTTGTTTCTCTTTTTGGAATGGGGCCTTGCCTTTCTTGTTTTCATTCTACCCTCTTTTCTTTCTTTTATTTGTTTTTGTATTTTAGATTTTTACAACTTTGAATGCAATGGTGGATGAAATATTTATAGTGGAAAAAGATAAAAAGGCTTCAAAACATAAAATGGATCAAGAGAAGTAATGCTTAAGCATTCTGCCATTGACAGGACCCCCAAACAATTCTTCTCCATTCAACTCTTGTAAGAAATAGGCATTATTACCAGCAGTTGAATGAATAGAGTAAAGGCCAAGCCATAGATTGTCAAATTTGCCATGCTTGCCCTTGTCTTCCCTTCTTGAATCCCACTTTAGAACTTTTTCCCCAATCTTGAAATTGCTGGCCTTTTTTCTTCTATCAAAAAGTTCTTTAATGCTGTCCTGTTTCTGCAATGCTATGTTATACACTTCCTCTCTGGTTTGCTGAAGATGAATGGTCTGATTTATTCTTCTGATCATGTCATTTTCTTCAGTTTTTAACTCTTGAATCAACTTCATCACTGGAACACCAAGGCTGTTTGGAAAAATTGCATCAGTACCATACACCAACTGAAAAGGTGACATACCAATGGATTTCTTCAAAGTCAATCTATCAGCCCACAGTGCATGAACCAGCTTTGTGTGCCAAGACTTCTTATTGTCCTCCAACAGTTTATTGATTATGTTCACAAAAATTTTGTTTGAGGATTCTGCAAGTCCATTACCTTGGGGGTAATAGGCCGTGGAATGCCCCAATGTTATTTGATATCGGTGACAGAAATCAACCATCTTGTTTGATCTAAATTATGTTGCATTATCAGTGATAATCTTGGCAGGACAGCCAAACCTGGAGAGAATGTTAGTCTCAATAAATTTTATGATAACTGAATCATTGGCCTGCCTACAAGGTATGGCTTCTATCCACTTAGTGAAATAGTCTGTGGCAGTGAGAATCCATCTATGTTGGGCAGAAGATGGGGGATGGATTTCTCCTATGAATCCAAGTCCCCACTGTTGAAAAGGGGCTTCAACAGTGATTGGATGCAGAGGTAGGGGTATCAGTTTTCTTTTGCCTTCAAAAAGTTGACATTTATGACAGGCTATGATCATCTTATGCACATCATGGAAAATAGTAGGCCAATAGAAACCAACCCTCAAAATTTTGTTAGCTGTTTTCTTCCAATACAAATGACCTCCACACTCTCCTTCATGGAACTGGTGTTTAACCTTCTCTGCATCAAACTCAGGCAAACATTTAAGCAATAAACCACTCGCATTTTTCCAGTAAAGACATCTATCAATAATGCAATAGTTTACAGCTTTCAATTTAAGGAATCTTGCCTTTGTTTTTGTCAAACTAGGAGGTGTATTCACTTTAAGAAAAACATAAATAATATCAGCATACCAAGGAGAATTAATAAAATGATCTTCAACAACAAGAGTTGAGAATTCTTCTTTTTCATCCAAAGCATTAATCATATTAATATCCAGAACTTCAAAATTTGATTGAGCCATTAATCGAGCTAGACCTTGGCCTTTGATGAGTTTAGTGGGTTTTATCTCTAAATCATACTCAAGGATAATAGCAATCCACTTACCTCTCTTACCATCTGGGTCCTGTGTTAGAATGTCTTTAACAACTGAGTGTGGAACAAAGGAAATGATGTGTGAGTGAAGAATGTATACTCTGAAGTCTTTTAAAGCTTTAACCAAAGCAAAAGCTTTCTTTTCCATAATGTTATACTTCAAAGAGGCATCCCTCAATGCCTTGCTAAAGAATGCAATAGGTTGCTCTTGTCCTTGTGGATTTTTTTGTAAAAGGATAGCAGTTATGGTATGTTCTGATGCAAATGAAAAGATATAAAAATATTTTGAAAAATCAGGACTTATAAGAACCAGTGTTTTGGTTAACGCTTGTTTCACCAGTTCAAAGGACTTCTTTTCTTCCAAGGTCCATTTTACCCCTTGCTCCTTCTTTAACATGTTTTTGATATTCCTAAGGAGCTCAGCCAAGTTGGGGATGAACCTTCTCAAAAAGTTAATCTTTCCAATGAAAGATTGCAACTCTTTGATGTTTCGAGGATGAGAGATTTGCAATATGGCCTCAATCGTCTTTGGGTCTATCTTTATACCCTCTTCTGAAATAATGTGCCCAAGAAGTTTACCTTCTTGGAGATCAAATAGTGTCTTCTTAGGGTTTAAAGATATCCCAAACTTTCTGCACTTCTCGAAAACTTTTCTTAAATGTTCTAAGTGTTCTTCATCTGTTTTTTAAAACACAGTGACATTGTCCAGATATATAATGATGAAGAAGCCTAGTTCTTCTGAGAATGCTATGTCCATGGCTCTTTGAAAAGTTGCTCCAGCATTCATTAGACCAAAGGGCATTTTCAAATACATGAAAGTGCCCCATGGTGTAGTAAAGGCTGCCTTTAATTGATCAGCAGGGTGAACTAAGATCTTATTGTACCCTGAATAGCCATCTAGCAAAGAAATTCTTCTAGACCCTACCAACCTTTGTAAAATGTGATCCATCTTAGGTAAAGGGTAGTTGTCTTTCAATGAAGCTTTTTTTAAGTCTCTAAAGTCTATACAAAGCCTGATCTCTCCAGTTTTCTTCCTAACAGACACGAGATTAGACACCCACTCAGAATATCTAATAGGGACAATAATACCAGCATCATACATTTTCATGATCTCCTTCTGAACCAATGGCAACTGAACAGGGTTTATTCTACGCAATTTATGTTTGAATGGTTTTTGGTTTTCTTTGAGGGGAATTTTGTGTTGTATTATTTCAGTGTCATAGGACTTAAGATCTTCGTAACTCCACGCAAAAACATCAGAAAACTCTTTAAACAGCTCTATGTATTTAAGTTTAATGTGAGCTGGTAAAGTTTTAAACAGTTTAATCATCATAGGTTTAAGTTCACTGCCTATATTACACTCCTCCACTTCAGTCTCTACAGGTTAGAGTTTTGGTTTATTTGCCACATCATTAAAATCAAACAACTCTTCTAAAGGGGCCAGACCCTTAGGCAAACTTTAATCTTTAGAGTGCAGAGTTTCTAACTCCTCTGTTTCTAACTCTGCATTCAATTCTGTTTTGTTTATAAGTTTGTTTGACAACAGGTTTATATTAGTAGGTTGAGGAGACAATTCTTCTTCATCAAGAAAATTTTCTTCCTTGCAATCTGTTTCATAGTCTGAGTCCGAACTGTTTAGTTCGAATTCATTTCTGAATTGCATGAAGTCTTCTATTTGTTTGTCATTGTCAAACACCTGCCAATATTTCTCATTGTCAGGAACAGCTAGTCTAAATTTTATCTCAGTTGTGCAGTCTTTGGTGCTATATGGTGTTAAACATGTTCTAGCTGCAAAGGTTAAATTGTGGGCCGTGATATTTCTTTTTCTTGGGACAAAGAACAATTTGGATTCCTCGAATGTTTTCAAAATGTCCATGACATCGTTTCGGTAGGCTCTAAGTCTGGGATGATTAGCGTTATACTCCCCATTTACTTGCCTAATGACTAACTCTGAATCCCCATACACATTGATTCTTCTGGATCCTAACCTTTTCAATAGGTGTAAGCCTAAGAGAAGGGATTCATATTCTGCTATGTTATTGGAACACTGAAAGTTTAATTTGTAGGAAATTCTTTCTGTGTGGTTGTTTTCAGTGTTAGTAATCTAGACACCTGCACCAGCATTGTTCTTGGTGCAGGATCCATCAAAATACATACTCCATAGAGGAAATTTCTTAGTTTCATCCTGGTTATTGTCCTCTTCAACTAACATGCCCAAAGGTTGTTGTGGAAACTCAGCACTTAGTTGTATTTGTTTTGATTCCCCAATATTTTCATTTGTTTGAGGGTCGTTTTCTTGATTGTGAATGTTTAAGAGCAAAGGACATCTTCCCTGTAGCTCCGGACCTTTTTTTAGTTTGCTATATTTTACAAGTTCAGTAAACTGTTTAGACACACCTACATTGTGTTCCTCTTCCTCCCTGTTGGCCATTAATCCTGGTAAAGTGACTTGTTCACCAAGTGTTTCATTGTTAAACATAATAAAAGAATCAAGGCCTGTATTTACAGAATACATGGGAGAGTTTTGTGGTTTGTCTTGACTTGTAACTATGAATTTCATATGGGACTCCCTGTAAAGTCTTCTAGTTTGATTGAAAACAAGGATAATCGCATAGGTCATGTCCATTTGCATAGTCCCTTGTAACTTAGCCCCCCAAGATCTTGATAATAACATTCCATACTTTGGGGGCACATCATCCACAACAATATCCATGACTAAAAATTTGGCTAGAATTTGGGCTAAGTTAACGCAGAGGTCTTTAATTAATCCTAAACATCTTACTCTGCTGGAATCAAAGGAGTAAAGGTATTTGTAAGGTCTGGTGATTTCCAAACCCAGGCTCTCCATTACAGCTTTTGGCATTAAATTATGAGAAGCCCTATAATCATGCATAGCGTTGTGCAAAAAAATTTCATGAACGTTTAAACTCACATAAAATGGAGGAACAAGTCCCTCTTGATATCTACCTTCAATCTTAGGACCAAAAATCAACTCTGGTTGGTCATCATTAAGATTGATTGTGTCCTCATTTTCTTCTATTTTCAAAGCCTTCAAAATTTGGGTTCTATATACATGTTGGGCAGCTAACTCAATCAAGGGAACAGAGATTTTGATCTTTGAAATTTCCTGCTCCAGGCTGAAAGGAATTTGGCTCTTTAAAGTGCTAGTTTCAACCTTATTAGCTGTCACTCTATCAGCAATATCAGCTTGTTGATTTGTTTTATTTACACTTGAAAAAATTGTTTTTGCAGGAGTACTAGCTGAAGTGTTAGTAATACTAAGGTCTGCACTCTGATTTTCATTGTTTTGAGTGCTTTTACCTTTTCCTTTATCAGAATTTACAGCCACTATTTTATCATTTTGTTTGACAACTTTAGGTTTGGTTGCAGTGTTGTTTTGTGAAGATTTTTCAGAGGTTTTGTTGCTGTGGGGTTGTTGACTAGTTTTACTTCTAAGTTCGTATTCTCTTTGAGGCTCTATGATGACATTTTCCATGTCTTGATAATAATTTTCATCATCACCTCTTTTGTCATCATAAGGTGTGTATAGACCTTGTTTTCTATCATAATGAATCTCAAAGTCATCATTGTTTATCCCTAGCATGTTAATATCATCCTCTACTATTTCATTTGTTTCCTCAACCTCACTTACATAGTTTTGATGAAAGGGAGGAGTGATCTGCTGATCATCTTCCCTAGGTCTGTTTGGAGGTTGGTTTCTTCTGACATTCTAATTTTGGTTCTGGTTTCTATTTTTAAGAGCAGTTTGGTTTTGATTTGCTTGTGCTCTCTTAATTATGCTCATCTCTTTCATCATCTCCTCCATCATTTTCTCCATCTTTGAGTTGGAAGTAGAGGGTGTATATTCATCTCTAAAGGACACTCTCTTTTCAGTTTTCATTCTGGCCCTCTTTTCCATTAAGTTAACTTCCACAGAAAGAGCACCCCTTTGCATATCTTCAAGAGTTGCAAAGTCTCTCTCTCTCAGCTGATAGGTCATGTCAGAGTCAAATCCTTCAGGAAAATTGTTTAAATCTGAGCCCTGTGGAGGTTTTAGTTCCGGGGAAAGTGCATTATACACACTATTGAATCTAGTACAATAAGCTTGCACACTTTCCCCAGTGTTTCTATGGAGGTTCTTGTAGTCAGAAAGGACTTGGAGAGGGTTCTTCTTTACTTCCCATTTTTTTAAGAATGTTTGATGGAAGGCTTGGAGATCATTAATACTATGGGGGGCTAAACCTTTGAACCACTTTCTCACTTCTCCCCCTAAGCTCTGAGCAAATAACCTAAGCCTGACAGAATCATCATCAATTTCACTTCTGTCAAAATATTCATTCATCTTATCCACATGTTGTGATGCAGTTGTAGCATTGTTAGCATCATACAACAGAATTTTGGATTGATAGTCCTGTGGAAGATTGACTAATGGTACAGGAAGGACTAGGGGAGCATACCATGCTGCCATGATAGGTGGTGGGGGAGGATTTACAAGGAGTGGATTAACAACATGAACAGTGGGCTGAAATGAAGTGGTTTGAACAGTGGATGTAGGGTGAGCAGAAATGGATGGACCAGGAATATACTGCTGAGCTAATCTTGGATGAGGGACACCTAAGTTATGAAGGAAATGTAAATCAGGAGGTGTTGTTTCTCTGCTACCAAGAGGTTCACTTGTTTCAAGAGATGATAGTGAAGACTCAGAATCTAACTGATCTAAATCACCAATAGATCTAGTTCTAAATGGATTTACTAAGTTAACTTGAGATTTTTGTAGAGCTGAAAGATTTTCAGAAACTGAACTAGCTCTCAAGGGTGACCTAAAAACAGTTGACAATTTTATCTTAGGAGATTTCCTAAGGATACCTTCTGGGTTATCAACTACTTCAGGTGGGTCTGGGTCAGGATAGGCTCTAGTGTGAATCTTTCTGGGAGCCACTATGCTATGTTATTAGACCCAAATAAACAAGAAAAGTTCAACCAGGTATGACAGTCTTTGAGAGGTTAACTAATATGTTTACACAAATCTTAATCCCACAGTCCTCTAACTGAGTTTGAATGATATTATAAGGATGAGGGTTCTTCCCAGTGGAGTCTTAAGGTCTGCTAAGGATTTTGGAGTTGCCAAGTGGAATTTTTTAGCTCCTAAGGAGGTAAAAGGTTTTATGGTCCACCACCATGTCTATTGGATACCAATCCGAAATATTTTTTAGGTTTTTCTGAGTTTTTTTTTTCGGTTGTATGGTTTTTAAGAATAAGCTAACTCTGTTTCAAAACTTAGCTATGGTTATGAGACAAATAAATTTTACCATTGTGGCTAAGCCAGCTGATCTTTCAAGGTTAGATAAAGTTTTATAAGAATCCTAGGGTTTGCCTAGATTGTCACTGATTCAAACAAGTTTTATCATGATTACCTTTCTTGGTAGTGCTTGAAAAGGCTGCTTTTTACTCACAAAGTTTTATGAAGTGTTTAAGGGAAATTCCTTCCCCAATGGAGTCGCCAGAAATGTTAGGGATCTGTAATTTTAGCGAACTGGTGAGACTAAAACTGCAGAAGCAACATCGTTTCAACCAATTTTGGGATTCTATGATCTAGCCCTCCTAAATCCAGAGAGGGATCTCTCCAATATGTACAAAGATGGATTTGTCTTTGAAGTTTGGGGTAATAATATTAGGCTAGTTATGAAGGCCAAGGGTTTTGTTTGTTTTTTTGGATGGTTGAGCATGAATACTACTTGAGGGGAAAGTTCTAAATGCAAGACAGTTTCAAAGGTGAGAAGTTGCAAGTGAATAGAATAGCTATGGATAAAGAGATAGATATAACGCTAGTTTTTAGTCCATTGGGCTATGGAGTCATAACAGGGCTTTAATTGAACAACAACATCAAGAGTGATCCAAGGGGAAAGTCATCTACATCACAAGATTATTGAGATTATAATGATGGAATGGAAACAATAAAGTGTTGGAGATGGTGGAAACTGATAATAATTTCACAAAGTATTTATAGTCAGTCCAAACAAAGAAAAGCCTCTTAAGTAACTATTTAAAACCAACCAAGTACAGGGCTAACCATTGACCTCTTGGGCAAGTTTGTATTAAAGCAGTTTAATTGACAAACAATCCAGTAATCCACATAATTACCTTCAGAAAGAATGAAAACACATAAGAAAAACAAAGTGTAAACTTAAGATCAGATAAAGTACTTTTAAACCTATTATGCTTTCAGTCAACACCAAGGGAAACTTTCAGAATCTGCCTTTGGAGAAAAACTAGGACCAGGGCACACCATATCTTCCATAGTCATCTTTAATAAGCAAATAAGGAAAATATCTTTCAAGAAACAATGTTTAAAGCAAACAGTAGGACGAGGGAACTCTAGCATTCCTAACTGCTTAAACTATATTAAATCGTTCTTAAATAAACAAGTTAGAGGAAAACATTGAGATAAAGCTTTCAGTTAGAGAAGGTTACTGATATACAGTAGGTCCTAACTCTATAAATGTTGTCCTTTATCAGAGAATAGTGAACAATATGACATACATAGAAGGATAATGATAACAAAGAAAGAAGCACTTCACCAGTGATATAGACCAGGATCCCAAGAAACAGCTTGTTTATTGATGTCAAACCAGTTAAAGTCTTCAAGTCCAATGTTTCAGTTCAGCAATCATCTTCACTATTCAGCCTATCTAATCTATCACAAGCAGAGCTCCAGGGGCCAGTGAACACTATTTACAATCAGAAGTTTTTGCTCAAATATATTTCCAAGTTTTGCAACCAACCTCTCACTCATCTTCTGAAGAAGTATATATAGAAGGATGAGGAGGTGAGATCTGATAAAAGATCTCAATTACAATTAATACAGACTTAAATGGTTTCTGGGCCTTTGAGGGGATCAATGAAGAAACTTACATACATATTCTCTGTATTAAATGATTTTACATAAAGATTTAAGCTCTGTGGGAGCTTTTGTTGACTTTTGAGGCTCTGTGTGGCGTCAAAATAACTCTGCAGATGTTCTTTGCATTAAGTTTCCTTGCAGAAGTAACTTTATGGTTGTGCTAAGACAGATATATGATCCTGATCAATAAATTCGGCCTCTGATTGAATACTTTGAGGCACAGGTGGCGTCGTGGTAGCTAGAGGGATCAATTTGCCTCAATTTGTGGCAGTGGAGGGTTTCCTGTCGATAAAACACTTCAGATTTTCCTTTAATTGTGTTTTAATTTGGGTGATTAGGCTTTTGATAATCATTCTTAGCCGTGATCCCCATAATTATGTCTTCCATCCTCTGTTCTGGTTCATTTTGATCTTCTTCACTGATACTCTGTGATTTTTGATTGACTTGCTGTGTTTTTGCTGATGTGCAGGGCCGTGCAGGGTTTGAAAGGCATCAATGCCTTCGCAGATCATTGATAAACGTGGAGTCAAAACCCTGACATGATTTTCTTTGGAAAATCGAAGGCGGGAGGATCGTCATCCTCCACCTTCGAATTTTCTTCGAAAAATGGCAATAAAACCTCGAAACCCTGCAAAATACAAACAACTTATTTATAAAATCCATGCATTTATAGGTTTATTGTTGCGGAGGCATGTGGAGGAAGCGTGGCCATTGGATGGCATCATCCAACGGTCAGGATTGATTGGGAGAGATCGTAGAACGGGCGGAAAAAGATTAAATCCGAGCCGTCGATCGCGCAGAGATCGACGGTCGAAATTGAACGAGGAGGCAGAAAAGGAGAATGAATCTGAGCCATCGATCGCGCAGAGATCGACGATGGGGAGCGGAATTTGAAAGTCAAATGGAATGAATTTGGGCAATGAATTTTGGACCGTCGATCTGCAGATCAGATCGATGGCGGAGATGTTGTTGTCGCTGAATGGTAGCCCGGTTATCGCACGTGCATCTTCGACGAGCGATCGTCGTCCGATGATCGGCTCCAGATCGGACGATGGACGTGAATATCGCTGCGTGTCCATGACTGAACTTTAATGCGCGATGGACGACGGTTTTTGGAATAGTGCCCAGGACACATGTCGAGCAGTGTGTGGAATCGCTGGCGATCGGGAAAAAACTGCCCTTTCCCCGAAGACGGTGCGATGGATACCACGCGTTTTCTGGAGTGGGGAACAGCTGGCGGGGACCACCGGGTAGACAGACTCCACACCGTCCGATCTGTGGATTTAGATTGACGATGGAGATTTAGTGGAAGATCGTACCGGCGGAAAACTTTACAAAATAAAATAAAACCTAAAATTTGCAAATAACAAAGGTTTTTTAATATTTTTCGGGGCGGAATAATTGTTTAAAATGGATAAGTGCCTGACTGACTCAACGTCTAGTTCTGGCGCCAAGGCGCATGGATGAAAAGGGTTAGAGACTTTAGCCGAAGGGGGCTTAAGTCCAACACATATAAAATATGCATTTTAATGGTTTTTCAAGGATTTTGAAAGGGATTTGAGGCTTTCGATAAGGTTAAGAGAGAGTCTTAAAACCTTATCAAGGGTTTTTTATGAAGTGGAAAGGGGATAAACGTAAAAATGAGGGGTTTTCATGGGAAATGGAGGGATAGAAAAAGAGGGTATTTTTTGAAGAGGAGGAAGGGGAAAATGGTGCTTGCAATAGTACTCTTTTTGGGAATTAGCAGGATTTTAGAGTTTTCAATATGGGAACAGCGGTGAAGGTTTGGACATAGGCATGAGGCCTTCAAAATTCTTCAAGAGCCAAAAATTTTTAGTAAGAAAAATTTGTTCCTTGAAGGCTCAAAATAGATTTAGCAACCTTTTGGGATAATCAAATTTTACAGGTGGCTAACATATAGTACACAACAATAATTAGACAATTTCATTAAAAATTTAATAAAACAACTTAAAGAATGCGTTAGAATAAATTTTATTCTACTTAATTAAGATAATAAAATGAAACTATATTAATTTAAAGAAAACACTAATATTACCTCTAGCATCTAGTGGCTCATCCTATGTGAAAAGGATGTTGGTACACCCTCGCCAATCCAAACCTGCGTACGGACACGGCACCATCACGAACATGTGATAATCAACACTGGCTAGCAGCTCTAGTGCATCACTAAATATCCTGGCCGGATAGTCGGACAATCCCCTCTTTGGCATCATCTGGCCCCACATCTGCATCCATACATGTAACATCGGCCTACGAGGCTGTCGGACAAAAGTAGGCCTCATTTTCGGAAACCATTCAAAAAAAAAAAAAAATCTGAATCAAAAGGGAAGGTAAACCTCCCACATGCTTGAGAATGACATCTATCTAATGCTATACAAAACTACTGCAAAAAAATGGCATACCATCTCACAAGTCGTGGCTTCTGGAAGCTAATGCGCTGGCCGTCACTAGTATAGTGTGCAATGGTCATCAGTAGTAGTGAGAGGCACCTCACCTCCTCTGGACCAAATGAAGCAATGCGTAACTGGCCACCGAACACCAGAAAATCTGCAGGAGAAATTTTATCGTCCCTAATGTATCTTTCGGATTATGCCAACTGACTCCCTGATTAATAACTAACAGGGACATCTAGGAACTGAGGAAAATCCTACCCTCTCCTAAATAGGCCAGTAATAAAATAAATTTCCTCCTTAGTGGGATCGTACTACTAGTCAGGACCTATCCAGAAATCATGTCGGTGGGCATCCCACGTGTAGATCAATTGTCCCAATAACCCACTGTGCCCATTTAGGGATGTAGTATCCTCGTAGAACTTAAAGAGGCCCACCTAAGATAAACTGGGTTGGTGCCGTAATAGGTAGAGGGTACAAAAGTCTCTCCCTCTCTCGTGTCTCCCACTGCTGAATCATGTTATAATGGTCCTCCATATGCTCTTGCTATTGCATTTCCTCTCTCCATTGACGTCGATGAATGATTCACATATTAAATATATTTTTTTATTAAATGACAAATGTATTTACAAATATATATATACAAATATATATATATATAAAAATATACATATATATATATATATATATATATATATATATATATATATATATATATATATTGAAAATAAATAAAATATTCCAGAAGTTTCAAAATACTGACGTTATGCACACCACCAACGGTGCGCCTGAAAAAATATCACACACTGCAAAAACAAAGAATATTTTTTGTGTGGTGCGTTGACCAAAAAATCCACCTCGGGGTGGTTTTTATAGTGTAACGCACCCCCCAACAACCATACATAATTCCGATGCGTTCTGGTAAAGAGACTGCCCCGACTTACAGCCGTACAAAGAGTGTTATTTTCTTTTCTTTTTTAATTTAGAAGGTCAGTGCGGTCGGAAACCGACACGCACCGCACTAATTTAGTGTTAAAGCGGTGATATTTTTCTCGGTACCGCACCAGAACCCGGTGCAGTTTCCGTTAACACCATTTTTGGTGTGGCCTATAAATTTACAGCCAGCACCATGAACAGTGCGAGCTGAACGGCTCGAACGCATCGCACAAAAAAAAAAACAAAAAAACAAAAAAAAAAACAAAAACAAATAAATAAATAAATAAATTTTAAAACGCTAAATTTTAACTCAATTTGAAAAATTAATCCACTAAAAGTTTAAGTTGGTTAGAAACAAGTAGATTGCCTACACATTTTCGTGTCGAGGAGGCATCTTTGCTAAGGAATACTAAAAATGAAATTCTCCCACCATTTTCGAAAATTCAAACTCCACACAGTGAGAAATGGACCGAAGCAATGCGACCAATGGGAGCACCAATGGTAGGGCGCCTCAGACAAGAAAAACTCACACCAGTGCTTGAGAGCTCCAAAGCATCGTAACAAGTAAAAATAATTTTTTTTAACGGCCAATAATTTTTTTAAAATTAACCCTTTTTCAGTGCACTCAATTTTGAGACGCACGAGGCAGTTGTATCAATGGCGCACCGCACTTCTTTACGGTGTACTAGATTACTGAGATGCACCGAGCTTATTTATATGGAGAGCACAGTGTCTTGGTGTGCCATTTGATAGTACGCACCGGTGCGCTGGATTACTGAGACGCACCGGGCCAGTTTGTACAGAGAGCACAGTGTCTTGGTGTGCCATTTGATAGTACGCACCAATGATCTTTATATAAAACACACTAGTGCATGTTATGATTAGAATAAAAACAAAAAAAAAACAAAAAACAAACAAACAAAAAACATTCACAAAAAACTCCACCTGCCAACCTCCTCTAGTGACCTCTGCTAAAAACAGATATATGGGCTATTTGGATAAGGGCTTCCTCAAAAAAATCCGCTAGAGGGTCTTTTCCTTGTAGTGGTGGAATTGGATACCTATTCTAAACATTGATCTTTTTCAACACCTGATATTCAATATAGAGTCTCCAAGTCCCGTCCTTCTTCTATACCAACACGATCAGACTCCCACAGGTCGATGAATTTGGCCTAATCTGTCCTTTCTGTAGCAGCTCCTGAATCTTCCTTATGGTATCATCGCTCTATAGAAAAGAACGTCAATAGATCAGCCCATTGGGTAGCGACACGCCTGGGATCATATCGATGGAGTGCTTGACCTAATAGTGTAGATGTACCCATGCGGGAGAGGTGAAAATGTCCTTGTACTCCTCCACCACCTTTTCCATCGGTTGCTACCATGCGGAGGAGCCATGTCCTAAGGTCGTGGCCACAAACTTCTTCTAATGCTGAGGAAAAGTCATAAGGAAAAAAAAAATCCCTATCTGGGAGATGATCTTACTGCATTGCTTCGCAGTGATCATAGAAACGGTGGTATGCCATGCTCCCTCCAGTATCGTGTACAACTTATTTCCCAAAGTAATAATAATAGTGTGAGGCCTATATTCATACACAGCATGTCGCTTCCACAAATATGGATGGCATAATAATACATCACAAACTTCGGGAGGAGAAACATCACACAGTACGTCATCCATGAAGGGCTTGATGTTGTAGGGAAGGCGACAATGTTGGCTGACATGGAGATCTCGTCCTTGTTGAAGCCACCAAATGGTGTACGAATGCATATTTGTTATGGTCTATAGGCGTAGACACTTCATAACCTCTGTTGAAATGAGGTTATTTTGGTTGCCATTGTCGAAAATGAATTGCAGCAGAGAACCCTCCACCCACATTTGTGAGTGGAAGAGGCGCTCCCCTCCTCTGGATCTTCGGGCTCATCCATATGGATCTTGGTGGTGGAAACTGTGGCACTGGGCTTCACATCAATCATCTGCTTCCCTTTATAATTCCCCTTATCGGGTTCTGACTTAAAGTCGGAGCATGCATCTGATTCGGATGCCTTCAACTCAGCTACCAGTGACTTCTTGGCTCAGCACTCACTCGTGTTGTGAGTAGAGCTATTATGGAACTCACACCACTTTCCTGTGTCCTTATTTGCATTAGGGGAATTTTGAGGTCTAAAATGGACCTCCTAAGGAAAATATACAATCAAAATTCAATATATGAGAACCAATCACAAATTTAGGGGATGAAATCATCCCTAACGGTTGAGGTGGCATGGTTTGAGTTAAAGGTACTTACTTGTCACATTCTCAATGGTGGATAAAAACCCATGGTTAACCATGGTAGTGCTCTAAGTACTTTAAAAGTCAAATTAAAGTACTCATAATAAATTTCATTCCACACTTTTTGAATAAAAATATATTATTGTGATTTCATATTTCTTGAAAGAAACAATGCATATCCCTATACATTTATTACATTATATTATATTATATTATATTATATTTATATAGTATATTAATTACATGTTATTATACAATTTAAATAATATAAATTTTCATTAATAGCATATAATATAATTAAGGATTTATAAATTTATATATATTTTTTATTTTAAGCTATTTAAGTACAAAGAACAAATGTGTTAGTTGTTCAATGATAACGACTTTTTCATGAAAAGCTCATTCTTATTTATAGTCACATCAATACAATTTTTTTATTAATTTTATTTTTGGTACAACTTTTGAATTTAATTTAACTATGGTTACATTGATGTGGTTCAAAAAGTGAATTGAAAATTCATAAATATTATTTTATTGATTTAGCTATTATTTTATTATTTTCTTAGGAGACACATTTTAGACCTCAAAATTCCCCTAATGGTCTTCGTGGTGTTGTTATTTTCTTGTGGATTCTATGGGTTGTCCTAGGTAGCCCCACCTTTGCTTTTCCCTTTGTTTTGTTGTTTGGGGGTGTCTTTCCCTTGATTTGGATTTGTTGATCCAAAGTCCCACTTATTCTATTTAAACTTTTGCTTGATATTGATAGCATATCGATAAGCGGCACCAAGTGAGGAGATGTCCAGGAACTCATTTTTATCCTTGATGTACTTATGAAAACAGCCGTGGTAATTTAGTACCAAATTTCGCTAGGAATCCTTGATGCCTCGCTTCGTGTGAAGGGCATGAAAACCATTTTTGAATTTTGGCACATCTTGGTCCCTTCCCTACCGCAGCGTGCTCCACTTTATGTATTTGTCTTCATAGCTACAGACAAGGTAATAATGTTCCTTGATGGAATCTCATAAACAATTCAAAATGGGTGTGGCTGAGAATAGTGAGGGTTCCCCCTCGTCCTTTTTCTCACAGTAGGTTTCCCACCAGTCCTTGACATGGGGTACAGACTTCAAGAGTGAAAAAGTAATATTTTCCCGGTTAGAAAAGTCATGAACTTAAAAATATCCTTCCAACAAATTTAACCATTTATCTTTGAAATTTTCATCTATTTATCCTTCAAATATTGGAATGTCAAAGTTAACTTGTAGCTTAATGTTGGGTATGTGTTATATTCTTTCCACGACTAAGCACGCGCGAGGGGGTAAGGGGGGGGGCGATAGCCCCCCCTTTGCGCTGGGTGCAAGGGGTCCGAGGTAGCGCCCTGGCGAAAAATTTTTGGTCCTTAATTTCCGGTGGGTAGTCCGTGCCCATGGTTTTGTGCATGGTTTTGCACACGGTTTTGGGGTACGATGGTTTTCGGCCCCTGGTATTTTTGTAGATCCGGTCAAGGGAACTACAATTATGTTCTAATCCAGGGTTAATGGATTAGGGTTCATGTATGCTTCGGCATGTATATATGTGTGTTGTAACACTAAAAGGAATATAATGAAAAATCAAGCTGGTCATCCCGATTTGAGATACTGGGGAAACTCTCTGTGTTTATCTGTTTTATGTTTTATGCTCTCGCTATTGTTTATTTTCTTTTATAAGATTCGTGTGTAGATAATTTTTGTTTAGGGTTAAAACCTACATTTGGTATCAGAGTTGTTTCGGCTTCAAGGGGACGCCTTTTTTGTTGAGGTTTTTTTGCTCGGACCTGAGGTAGACCCTGTTCAGTGGGAGATCTGCAGGATCGATTCTTGCGGTGAAAGAAGATGGCGAGCAGTGGGAAGATAGAGATCGAGAAATTTAATGGTCAGAGTTTTGAGTTATGGAAGCTCAAGATGGAGGATCTGCTGGTGGATAAATATCAATGGATCACGGTAGATCCAGGTACTAAACCAACGACAATGTCAGATGAAGACTGGGAAAAACTGGATCGAAAGGCTAAGAGCACAATACGGTTGTGTGTCTCAAATTCAGTATTGTTGAATGTATCTGGGGAAGCTACGACAAAGAATTTGTGGGAAAAACTTGGGACTTTGTACCAATCTAAGTCTCTGGTGAATAAGTTGTTCCTACGGAAAAAGATGTATAACCTAAGGATGAAGGATGGAGACTCGGTGACAGAGAATCTAAACGCCTTCAATACTGTGATAATTCAACTGTCATCTGTTGATATTAAAATCTCAGATGAAGATAAGTGCATCAGTTTTTTGTGTTCTCCACCAGACTCATGGGACAGTTTGGTCATTGCAATAGGTAGCAATACAACTACCTTGAATTTTGATGACATTGTCTCAACCTTGTTTTCAGAGGAAATGAGACGGAGAAATATGGAGGGCCAAAATGGAGATGCCTTATTTGTATGAGGAAGGTCCCAAAATAGAAACAAGAATAAGGTTTTGAGTGGGAGATCCAAATCTAGAGGGAGATCTAAATCTCCTGGAAATTTTGTAAAGGTATGCTAGAAATGCGGAAAGGAAGGGCACTACAAAAGGGAGTGCAGATCTAAAGCTCCTGAGAAAGGAAAGGGATCTGATGATGCTACTTCTGCAGAGGCAAAAACCACCTTGGATGAAGGTGGGGATGTGTATTTGGCTTCTTCTTCAAATACACATGTAGATCATGAGTCATGGTTGATTGACTGAGGTGCATCCTTTCACTTCACTCCCCATTGGGAGTGGTTCTGCGAGTATGAGAAATATTATGGTGGTGATGTCTTCCTAGGGGATGATAGGAAGGCCAGAATCGTCGGACGTGGCAAGGTCATGCTGAAGCTGCAAGGTGGAAGGATTAGAACACTTCCTTGTGTTCTTCGTATTCTTGCATTGGCTAGAAATCTGATTTCTGTAAGAAAGATGGATGGTGCAGGTGTAAAAACAGTGTTCGAGAAAGATGCCTGCAAGATGGTTCAGGGAGCACTGGTATTAATGCGGGGAGTTCGGACTAGAAATCTGTACAAGCTACAAGGTAGAACTGTTATTGATGGGTGTAACAATTCTATGGTTCCTGAAAGTGGAGCAGAAAGCCTAGCTGTCTCTGGAGAAAAGACCATGCTATGGCATCAAAGGCTTGGACATATTGGAGAGAAGGGCCTTCGGATACTGCATAGAAATGGTATGGTAGAAGGTATGTCTAATTTCTCTCTGGCTTTCGATTTTTGTGAACATTGTGTATATGGGAAGCAGAATCAAGTGAGTTTTCCTTCTAGTGCTAAGAGGGAGAATAAGATATTAGAAATTGTGCACAGTGATGTGTTTGGACCTGTGTCAGTTCCTTCACTGGGAAAGTCTATGTACTATGTTTCATTCATAGATGACTTCTCAAGGAATACATGGATATATTTCTTAAGGAATAAATATGAAGTCTTTGATAGATTTAAATAATTTAAGGCTCTGGTGGAAAACCAGACAAAGAAGAAGATAAAGGCGCTGAGGACAGATAATGGTGGGGAGTTCTGCGAGAAGGAATTTGAAGAGTTATGTAAGAAGGGTGGTATAGCACGGCAGAATACTACTCCATACACACCTCAGTAAAACGGAGTTGCAGAAAGAATGAACAGAACACTAATGGAAAAGGAAAGAAGCATGCTCAGTGGTACCGGGTTAGGACAAGAATTCTGGGTAGATGCAGTGGAGACTGCATGCTATCTGGTTAATAGATCACCTTGATCAGTGTTGGAGGATAAGAGTCCACATGAGGTATGGACTGGTAAGAAACCCTCTCTTTCACATCTAAGGGTATTTGGATGTGATGCATATCTACATGTTCCAAATCAGAAAAGGACCAAGTTGGATAATAAATCTGAAAGGTGCATCTTTATTGGGTATAAGGATGGTTTAAAAGGTTACAAGCTTTGGAACCCGGAAATAAGGAAGGTTGTGTACAGCCGAGATGTGGTGTTTAGAGAGGTGAAAGATGTTTTTAAACATGAAGTCATACCAAAGTAACTTGAGAAGATAGATTTTGAGCTAAAGGAGGATGAATCAGACTCTACAACAGAAGAAGACTCAGAAGGGGGAGAGCCACAAACTCCAGTTGTGAGAAGATCAGCTCGAGAAAGAAGACAACCAGAAAGGTATAGTCCATCTGCTTTCTTTTCAAATTTTGCCTTAACTATAACTGATGATGATCCCAAAACTGTCAGGGAGGCAGTAGATTCAGAGGATGGAAAACTCTGGAAGGAGGCCATGGTTGATGAAATGGCATCCTTGCACAAAAATGAGGCATGGGATCTGGTGGAGTTGTCAGCTGGAAGGAAGCCCATCGGGAGCAAATGGGTGTTTAAAAATAAGATGAATGTAGAAGGCAAGGTGGAGAAATACAAAGCTCGGTTGGTAGCAAAAGGTTATTCCCAGGTGTCGGGAATTGATTTTGGTGATATTTTTTCTCCTGTTTCCAAAGTTACTTATATTAGATTACTTCTATCTGTTGTTGTTGCATTTGATTTTGAGATAGAATATATGGATGTGAAGACAACATTTTTTCACGGGGATCTAGAAGAGGAGATCTACATGAAGCAACCTGAAGGCTTTATGGTGAAGGGTAAGAAAGAACTGGTATGCAGGTTGAATAAGTCTCTGTATGGGTTAAAACATTCACCAAGGATGTGGTATCAGAAATTTGATACCTATATACGGGGACTTGGCTTCACCAGAAGCAAGGAGGATCACTGTGTTTATTTTAAATTAATTGGTGACCGTGTTATTTATTTGGTCTTGTATGTGGATGATATGTTGTTGATTGGAAATGACAAAGAAATTATCAAAGATTTGAAGACCCAACTGTTCTCCAAATTCGACATGAAGGATCTTGGTGCTGCAAACTATATTTTGGGCATGGAAATTAAGAGAGATCGGGCAAAGAGGAAGCTCTGGTTAAACCAAAGGAAGTATGTCGAGACTATATTGCAGAGGTTCAATATGCAGGATAGTAAACTAGTGAGTGTTCCTATTCCTGTAGGTGCAAAGCTGTTTGCTGAACAGTGTCCCAAGACACAAGAAGAAGAGGAGGATATGTCTTGTGTTCCATATGCAAGTGTAGTGGGTAGCCTGATGTATGCAATGGTCTGTACTAGACCAGACATTGCACATGCAGTGGGAGTATTGAGCAGGTTTATGTCAAACCCAGGGAAGGAGCATTGGACAGCAGTGAAGCGGGTTTTCAAATATTTACGTGGCACTAGTGATTATGGCTTATGCTACCAGGGAAGACCAGGATTGGAAAGAATGTTGGACATTCGTGGTTTTGTTGATGCAGACTGGGCTGGAGATCTGGACCAAAGAAGATCTACAAGTGGGTATGTGTTTAGCCTATTTGGAGGCGCGGTCAGTTGGATGAGTAAAAGACAGTCTGTAGTGGCTCTTTCAACTACAGAGGCAGAATACATAGCAGCCACTCATGCAAGCAAGGAAGCAGTTTGGTTGCAGAGATTGTGTTCAAGTATGGGGTTGGTACAGCAAGCTATAAGGATATACTGTGATAGCCAAAGTGAAATTTTCTTGGTTAAGAACCCTGCTTATCATTCAAAGACAAAGCACATTGATGTTCAATGTCACTTTGTTAGAGATATGGTTGAGGCTAAAAGGGTGTTGCTGGTAAGGTAGACACTTTGAAGAATGTTGCAGATGCATTGACGAAGTCTGTGAGCACTCAAAATTTCTCTTGGTGTAGAGAAACAATGGGTGTTGAAGAATTGGTCCAATGACTAAGCTCCCCTGTGGCCCCCTGCGGAAAGGAAACAACAAGTGGGAGAATTTTGGGTATGTATTATATTCTTTCTACGACTAAGCACGCGCGGGGGGGTAAGAGGGGGGGCGATAGCCCCCCCTTTGCGCTGGGGGCAAGGGGTCCGGGGCAGCGTCCCGGCAAAAATTTTTTGGTCCTTAATTTCCGGTGGGTAGTCCACGCCCATGGTTTTGTGCATGGTTTTGCACATGGTTTTTGGGTACGATGGTTTTTGGCCCCTGGTATTTTTGTAGATCCGATCAAGGGAACTACGGTTATGTTCTAATCCAGGGTTAATGGATTAGGGTTCATGTATGCTTCGGCATGTATATATATGTGTTGTAACACTAAAAGGAATATAATGAAAAATCAAGCTAGTCATCCCGATTTGGGATCCAGGGGAAAATCTCTGTGTTTATCTGTTTTATGTTTTATGCTCTCGCTATTGTTTATTTTCTGTTATAAGATTCATGTGTAGATAATTTATGTTCAGGGTTAAAACCTACACTTAAAAGGCTTAGCGCCTCCAGAGTGGCTTCCGGATGAAGATGTGTTCACTTTGGGTAGTCGTCGAAGTATTTGGGAAAAGTTATCCATCATCGCATTCCTCTGTTTCTTGAGGGCCTCCTCGAGAAATATTTTGAAAGGTTCTATTACTCCCTCATCTTTATTTTCGTCTTCCATGGGAGGACGTCGAGGTTTGTGAGGTTGATCTTGCAAAGGTTCAACTAGATCAATCCCTAACTCCTTATACCTTGACCTCGTTGGGGACATGCAAAGAAAAATTGAGAAAGAGCAGACCACTTTGATACCACTAATCTGAAATTATGCAAGAATGCAATAGAATACATATATAAACATAAGCACATAAGTGCAGCAAAAATAAAACTTCATTTCATTAATATAAAAGAACTAAAATATGCTTACATATAGAATGGAAATAAAATAGGTTGGGCGATGGTAGTTTATCTCTAGGAATAGATGTGGTGGCTACATGCCTCTGAACTATGTTACAATGAGGCGAAATGGCATTTTATCATTGAAAAATAATGATAAACCCTAAAAGTCCAAAAACCTAACCCTAGGACATGAAGCGCCAAAAGCTTGTGGGCCGAGTTATGGTAAGTTCGAACGTCAACTTCCCGAGGCCGTAACTTTGGAATACAATCTTCGTTTAGCTATTATAATACCTCATTTTGAAGATCTCAAAGAAGATGCCAAAAACTAAATTGTTGAGTTAGTTTTAGACCTTTTTGGTCCCTCATTTTTTCCTAAAAAACATCTTTTAGTACCTCAAAACGGCTCTGAAAGTTTAGGGCCCGAAAAACTACCAAAAATAGTAAATTGTGCAACAACTAAGGAAACCGAAAGAAATAATGGTGTGGGTCCAAGTGTAATAGTCAGGTGGCCACCAGTATCAACCTAGATCAATCCTCCCCCCTTAGGAAGCAATGGTCCCCATTGCATTGAGTGCCTCCATGAGATGGGGAAACTTCTAGTGAACTTGGTCCCTAGTGAGCCACTTGCCATGGTGCAGGAGTTGGCCTGCTTTTACAACCCAATACAGTTGGATCTTCTATTGGCGACTATTCTTGATCCGTGTGTCCATGATCCGATCATTTATGGCATGTTCCATGCAGTCTAGATTTAGCTCTGTTGGTGTGAATTGTTTTGTAATGTCAGACCACTCTGAAGGGCTTGATTTTGTAGGGAAGGGGACATTGCTGGCTGAAGTGGAGATCTCTTCCTTCATGAAGCCACCCGATTGTGTACAGTTGTGGGTGTGTTGTGGTTGGTTGGAATAGTTTCTTCACAAACTCAGTTAAAATTAGGTTCTTTTTCCTCATGTTATCGACAATGAACTGGAGCGGAGAACCCTTCACCCACATCGGTGAGTGGAAGAGGCACTCCCCCTCCTCTATATCTTCAGGCTCATCCTTATAGATCTTGGTGGTGCTAATGGTGGCACTAGGCTCCACATCAATAATATGTTTCCCTTTTTCATTCCAATTATCAAGTTCTAACACAAATTCTAAGTATGCATCTGATTCGGAAGCCTTCAGCTCAACCACCAGTGACTACTTGGCTCAGCACTCACTCATGTTGTGATTGGAGCTCTTATGGAACTCACACCACTTTCCCGTGTCCTGCTTTGTCTTCATGGTGTTGTGCATTGATTTCAGCTTCGATGGATTTTCTTGGGTTGCCTCGCCTTGGCTTTTCCCTTTGTTTAATGGTTTGGGGGCATCTTTCCCTTGCTTCAGATTTGGAGATCGAAAGTCTCGCTTCTTCTGTTTAAAATTTTTCATGATCTTAATCATATATCGACATGTGGCACCGAGCGAGGAGATGTCAAGGAAATCCATTTCATCCTGGATGTACTTATGTAAACATTCATGGTACTTGAGTACTAGATGCTTCTTGGAATCCTTGATGCCTAGCTTCATGCAAAGGGCATGAAAACCATTTGTGAACTCTTGCACATCTTGTTCCCTTCCCTGCCACAGCATGGTCCACTTTGTGTATTTTTCTTCATAGCTACCGACAGGATAATATTATTCCTTGATGATATCTTAGAAATAATTCTGATTGGGTGCGGTTGAGAACAGTGAGGGTTCCCCCTCTTCCATTTTCTCATAGTAGCTTTCCCAGCAGTCCTTGACATGGGGGCGGAATTCAGGAGTGAAAAAGTAATCTTTTCCCAGTTGGAAAAGTCATGAACTTAAAAATATGCTTCCAAAATATTTAACCATTTATCTACAGTATTTGCATCTATATGGCCTTAAAATATGAGAATGTAAAAATTAATTTGTACCTTAAAAGGTGTGGCACCTCCAAAGTGGTTTCCAAATGAAGATGCGTCGTATGTGGGTAGTCGTCGAAGGATTTGGGAAAAGTTATCCATCATCGCGTTGTTCTATTTCTCGAGGGCCTCCTCGAGCAATATTTTGAAAGCATCTCCTACTCCCTCATCTTTATTTTCTTCTTCCTTCATGGGAGGATGTCTAGTTTCAGAAGGCTTATCTTGAAAATTTTCGACTAGATCAAGCCCTAACTCCTTATGCCATGACCTCGTTGGACACTTACAAAGAAAAATCGAGAAAGAGAAGACCACTCTGATACCACTAATCCGAACATATGCAGAAACACAATAGAATACATATATAAACACAAACACATAAGTGAAATAGAAATAAAACTTCATTTCATTAATATTAAAGAACTGAATTATGCTTACATACAGAGTGGAAATAAACTAGCTCGAGTGATGTTAATTTATCTCTGAGAAGAGATGTGGCGGCTGCATACCTCTAAATTGTGTTACAATGAGACTCGGTGGACTTTTTATCATTGATAAACAATGAGAAACCTTAAAAATCCAATAACCTAACCCTAGGAGATGAAGCACCAAAATCTTGTGGGCTCGGACGAGGTAAGTTGGAACGTCAACTTTCAGGGGTCGTAACTTTTGAATACAATCTTTGTTTGGCTATCATAATACCTCATTTCGAAGATCTCAAAGAGGAGGCACAAAAATATATATATATATATATATATATATATATATATATATATATATATATATATATATATATATATTGTTTGGGACCTTTTTTGGTCTCTTCTTTTTTTCCTAAAAACATCTTTTATTCCCTCAAAACTACTCCGGAAGTTTAGGACCTGAAAAAACTAGCAAAAGTAGTAAAATGTGCTATAATTAAGAAAAATGAAAAACTAAAAGAAACAATGGTGTGGGTCCAAGTGGAATAAGCAGGTGGCCACCAATATCCACATGTATCAGTCCTCCCCCCTTAGGAAGAAATGGTCCCCATTGCATTGAGTTCCTCCATGATATGGGGAAACTTTTGTTGAACTTGGTCCATAGGGAGCCACTACCTTGGTATAGGAGTTGGCCAGCTTTGACAAACTGACAGAGTTGGATCTTTTGTTGGAAATTGTTCTTGATCTGTGTGTCCATGATACGATCAGTTGTGGCATGTTGCATGCAGTCAAGGTTTAGCTCTGTTGGTTTGATTTGTTCTACAATGTCACGTCTCCAGTAATGGTGGAAAGTATGGTCGAATGCGGTCCACATTGAACACTGGGTGCAGGCAAAAAAACGCTGGAATTTCAAGCTCAAAGGCATTACCTCCTACAGCCTTGGTGATGGTGTATGGACCATATCATAGTGGGCGAAGCTTGCGGTGGGGTCCAACAAGCGCTTCTTCTACAAATGTAGCCAAACTTTGTCGTCCACCTAGAACTTGTATGGCACCCAATGTCGATCATGTCGCTGCTTGTACTTAGCATTGAATTTTTCCAATATTTCATGGACCTTCTAGCGAACATTTTGAATTCACTCAATGAATTTATTTTCCTTGTTAGCTTCGGATTGGACACGAGGCTAATCTTCCTGAGTAGCTTCAAATGGTATGGCCACATCAATGGGGCATAGTCATTGGAATCCCAATCCCACCTGGAAGGGGTTGTGTCTAGTTGAGCTATGGAGAGCTCGATTGTAGCTATGTTTTACATAGGGAAGGCTTTCATCCCATGTATGAGGATGCTTCGATTTGTACAAGCACAAAATGTGCATTATCATCCTGTTGATGACCTCTCTTTGGCCATCATTTTTGGGGTCGAAATTCATGGACATAGTGAACTTGGTATCCAACATCGACCAGAGACTTGACCAAAATGTACTTAGGAACTTGTTGTTCTAATATGAGATAATTGACTGTGGGATCCAAAAGTGCACCCATGCTCGATTAAATAAGAGTTTAGTAGTGGCTTCTATTGTGATACTCTTCTTGCGGGCTACCAAAATTGAAATATTAGAGAATTTTTTGACGACCACGAAAACACAGTTGTTTCCATGCTTAGTAGAAGGAAGGCCCGACATGTAATACATGGAGATGGATTCCCAAGGTCGATTAGGAGTAGTAAAAGGAGTATATAGGCCTTATGGTCTGTTTGCAAATGGCGCAGGCATTGCAGGATCTTATGTACTTCCCAAAATCTTGTCAAACGTTTTTCCAATAAAAATACTTTTGAAGTACTACCACTATTTTCTCTACCTCGAAAAGTTCAGCGAACCGACTGTAGTGCCCTTCCCAAATAATCTTGGCACACTCTTTTGAAGGAACACAAAGGTGTCCTAGGTGGCATAACAATGTAGCCAGGAGGTGATAATTGGGAACTTGCTTCCCTTCCAAGAGCGTCTGGTTTGTATTGTTGAATTCTGCATCACTTTTGTGAAGATTTTTCCACCCGAAAGTCTCATTCCTGCAAGATTCAAGCACAGTGGTCAGCACCATGACCAATGGTCGGTTAAGGAAGTCTACAACATTGTTAGTGCTTCCCTCCTTGTACTTAATGTTCATATGGAACTTTTGGAGGTGTGTGGACCATTTCTAATGGCGATCGTTCTGCAACTTCCCTTGTTTCGGTGTGAACTACAAGGCTCAATGGTCTATGTGGATGACTGTTTCCTTCCCCATAATGTAATGCTTCCATTGTCTGCATGAATGCACAATGGAATACATAATTTTTTCATAGGTGGGATACTTTTGGATTGTGTCTGAAAGTGTCTCACAGTGATATTCCACTGGATGCCCCTACTGAGTAAGAATTGCACCAATGGCATAGTTGAAGGCATCTATCTCCGTCTCAAATGGTTGTTGCGGTTCTGGTAATGTGAGAAATGTTACAAAGAAAATTCTATGCTTCAACTCGGTGAACGCATTTTGTTGGGATTTGGACCAAAATAACTCTACTTTATCCCCTCCCGTGGTGACTTAACTCAAAGGCCAAGTTTTATGAGAGAATCCCAACACGAACATGCAGTAGAAGTTTGCAAGACCAAGAAAGTTGTGGAGCTTTGTTAATTGGTTGGGGCTGGCCAATCCTGAATGACCTTGATCTTGGCTGGGTAAACATACACACCGCTCTCATCAATGATGTACCATAGATATTGAACTTGGGTCATTCCAAAAGTGCATTTCTCCAAATTAGCACACAACTTGTGTTTTTACGGTGTTTGGAGGACCTGTCGAATGTGGTGGAGGTTCTCTTCATAAATATGGCTGAAGATCAAGATGTCATCCAAATACACCACCATGAATGAGATGGTGAAAGGTCTCAAAATTTTTTCCATCAACCTCATGAAGTTTTTGGGGGCATTCGTCAACCTGAATTGCATGACCAACCATTCAAAAATACCCTCCTTGTATTTGAAGGTAGTATTCCACACATAGTAGGGTTAGATTAGTACCTGGTGATCACCGTACTTCAAGTAAATCTTGCTCAAATATTTTTCCCCCTTGAGTTGGTCTAGTTGGTCATCAATCCGTGGAATCAGATACCTATTTCGTACAGTGACTTGTTCAATACCTGATAGTCAATACAGATTCTTCAAGTTTTTTTCCTTCTTTTGTACCATCGCGATTGGACTCCTACAGGAAGATGAACTTGGATTAATGTGCCCTTTCTGCAGCAACTCCTAAATCTGCCTCTTGATCTCATCATTCTCTAGAATATAACATCGATAGATCGGCCCATTTGGTAGTGGCACCCCCAGCGTCATATCGATGGAGTATTTGACCTGACACTATAGAGGCACCCCTGCGGGAGAGGTAAAAATGTCATTGTACTCATCCATGACCGTGTCCATATGTTGTTTTCGTGCGGGGGTGCCCTGTCTGGAGGTCGTGGCCACAATCTTCTTCTGGCCCTAAGGGAAAATCATAAGGAAAACAAATTTCCCAGTTCATGATACGATATTATTGCACTGCTTCACAGTGATCCTCTACAATAGGTGATGCTACCTTTGGTATGTTGTAAAAATTATTTCCTAAAGTAATAATAACAGTGTGAGGCCTAGATTCATACACAGCATGTCGCTTCCACAAGTATGGTTGGCCTAATAATACATCACAAACTTTGAGAGGAGCAACAACACACACTACCTCATCCATGAAGGGCTTTATGTTGTAGGGAAGGCGACACTACTAGTTGATGCAGAGATATCGTCCTTGGTGGAGCCACCCGATGGTGTACGGTTGCGAGTGTGTTGTGGTTGGTAGTCCTATATGCTTCACAACCTTCACTGAAATGAGGTTCTTTTAGCTCCTGCTATCAATAACGAACCGAAGCGGAGAACCCTTCACCCACATCTGTAATTGGAAGAGGTGCTCCCCCTCCTCTAGATCTTCGTTCTAATACTTCTGGATCTTGGTGGTGGCAACAGTGGCATTGGGCTTCACATCAATAATCGACTTCCCTTTGCTATTCCCCTTATTGGGTTCTGACTTAGATTCGGAGCATGCATCTGATTCGAAAGCCTTCATCTCGGCCACCAGTGACTGCTTGACTCAGCGCTCACTCTTGTTGTGAGTGGATATCTTATGGAACTCACACCACTTTCCCATGTCCTTCTTTGTCTTCGTGGTGTTATTCTTTTCTTGCGGCTTCGATGGGTTTTCATGGGTCGCCCCGCCTTTGCTTTTCCCTTTCTTCTACGGTTTGGGGGCACATTTCCCTTGCTTTGGATACGTAGATACAATGTATTGCTTCTTAATTTTAAACTTCAGTTCGATATTGAAAGCATATCGATAGTCCGTACTGAGCGAGGAGATGTCCAGGAACTCCATTTCTTCCTGGATGTACCTATCCAAACATCTATGGTACTTTAGTACCAAATTCTGCTGGGAATCCTTGATGTAGAGCTTTGTGTGAAGGACATGAATACCATTTGTGAACTTTGGAACATCTTGGTCCCTTCCCTGCCACAGTATGGTCCACTTTATGTATTTGTCTTCATAGCTACCGACAAGTTAATATTGTTCCTTGATGGCATCTCAGAAATAATTCCAAGTGGGTGCGGTTGAGAACTGTGACATTTCCCCCTCGTCCTTTTTCTCACAGTAGGTTTCCCACCAGTCCTTGACATGGGTGGCGGATTTTAGGAGTGAAATTGTAATCTTTTCCTGGTTTAAAAATTCATGAACTAAAAAATATACTTCCAACATATTTAACCATTTATATACGGAATCCACATCTATTTGGCCTTCAAATATGGGAATGTCAAAGTGAACTTTTACCTTAAAAGATGTGGCGCTTCTAGAGTGGTTGTCGGATGAAGATGCATCGATTTTGGGTAGTCGTCGAAGTATTTGGGAAAATTTATATATCATCACCTTCCTTTGTTTCTCTAGGGCCTCCTCAAGAAATATTTTGAAAGGATATCTCACTCCCTCGTATTTCTTTTCTTCTGCCATGGCAGTACGTCAGGGTTTGCAAGGTTGATCTTGCAAAGGTTCAACTAGGAAAATCCATAACTCCTTATACCCTGACCTTGTTAGGGAAATGCAAATAAAAACCAAGAAACATAAGACCGCTCTAATACCACTAATCCAAAATTATGCAGGAACGCAATAGAATACACATATAAACATAAACACAGAAGTGTAGCAGAAATAAAAATTCATTTCATTCATATCAAAGAACTAAAATATGCTTACAGACATAATGGAAATAATATAGCTCTAGCGATGGTAGCTTATCTCTAAGAAGAGATGTGTCAGCTACATGTCTCTGAACTGTGTTACAATGATTCTCGATGGTCATTTTATAATTCAAAAACAATGAGAAACCCTAAACATCCAAAAACCTAACCCTAAGAGATGAAGCGCCAAAATCTTGTGGGCCCCATTGGGGTAAGTTGGAACGACAAATTCATGTGGTCGTAACTTTAGCATACGATCTTTGTTTGACTATCATAATATCTTGTTTCGATGATCTCGAAGAGGAGAAAAAAAAATTGAAATACTAACTTGGGATTTTTCTGGACTCTCCATTTTCCCTAAAAACGTATTTTTTTCCCTCAAAACGGCTTCAGAAGTTTCGGACCTGAAAAACTGCCAAAAATAGTAAATTGTGCTACAATTAAGGAAATTGAAAACTAAAAGAAACAATGGTGTATGTCCAAATGGAATAGGCGAGTGGCCACCAATATCCACCTAGATCAGTCCTCCCTAATTAGTAAGTAATGGTCCCCATTTGGTTGAGTGCCTCCATTAGATGGGGAAACTTCTGCTGAACTTGGTCCTTAGTGAGCCACTTGCCTTGGTGTAGGAGTTGGACAAATTTGACAACCTGATACAATTGGATCTTCTGCTGGTGATTTTTCTTGATTTGTGTGTCCATGATGTGGTCATTTGTGGCATGTTCCATGAAGTCGGGGTTTGGTGATCCGGATTTATGCAGGAACGCATTAAAATACAGAAATAGACATAAGCACAGAGATTCAGCGGAAATAATACTTCATTTCATTAATATCAAATAACAGAAATATGCTTATAGACATAATGGAAATAAAATAGCTAGGGCGTTGGTAGCTTATCTCTGAGAAGAGATGTGGCGGCTACAGGGCTCTGAACTGTGTTACAATGAGGCTCGAGGCCTATTTATTTTTAGAAACAATAGAAAACCCTAAACATCCAAAAACCTAACCCTAGGAGATGAAGCGCCAAAACTGTGGGCCCCGTTTGGGTAAATTGGTACATCAATCTTCCCGGGGACATAACTTTGGAACAAGCTATGTTTGACACGCTCAATACCTCATTAGAAAGTTCTATCCGAGGAATACAACTTTTAATGTGAGCAACATCGGTCCATGGACCCATGTTTCTCCCGGTTTTCCCAAAAAAACATCATTTGGAGCCTCAAAACGGCTTCAAAAGTTCAGGACCCTAAAAACTACTAAAAATAGTTAGTTGTTCTGAAAATAAAAAAATGAAAGAACCGATGATTGGGGCTCAAATGGAATAGGTGGGTGGCCACCAATATCCACCTGGATCATTAGGGCCTCAAAAAGGCTCCAGAAGTTCATGACCCAAAAAACTGCTAAAAATAGTAAGTTGTGTTGAAACTAGAAAACCGAAAGAACTGATGGTAGTTTGGTGGCCACCAAAATCCACCTGTATCATTCCTCCCTCCTTAGGAATAAATCGTCCCCATTGCGTTAAGTTCCTTCATGAGAGGCAAATTCTACTGAACTTGGTATTGAATTTGTCCAGGATGTCGTAGACCTGTTGGCAGACGTGTTGGGTGCGTTCAATCAATTTGGTTGCCTCAGACAGTACATGTGTGGATTCTATCAGTGTAGTCGCATTAGGTATGGAAACATCAGGTGGTGGTGTGTCGGGGGTCAGATCAATGGAGTGCTTGTCTTGACAGTGTAGAGGAACCTCTTTCGGTGAGGAGAAAATCTCCCCGTATTCCTCCATGACTTTGTCTATTTGCTGGAGTCGTGCAAGGGAGCCATGTTTCAAGGTTGTGGCCACAATCTTCTTCTTTCCCTGTGAGCGAGTTTTTCAGGAAAATAAATTTGCTGGTTTGGGAAAAAAATTTACTGCATTGTTTTGCAATAGTCAAGGAGAGGGTTGGAAGCGGTACTACCTCTAGTATCCTATACAATTTATTTCCCAAAGTAATAACAACAAAACGAGGCCTATACTCATACACATCATTTCTCCTACACAAGTGTGGTTAGCCCAATAATACATCAGCTACATCAAGAGGAGCAACATCATATAATACCTCATCCATGAATGGCTTGATGTTGTACGGAAGGCAGCACTGTTAGAGGACGTGGAGATCTCTCCCTAGGTGAATCCACCCGATGGTATACGGTTGCAGGTGTGTTGTGGTCGGTAGGCCGAGCTGCTTCACGACCTCTACTGAAATGAGGTTATTTTGGTTTCCACTATGGACAAGGAATTGCAGCGGAGAACCCTTCACCCACATCTGTGAATGGAAGAGGCACTCCCCCTCTTCTGGATCCTCGGGATCCTCCCTCTGGAGCTTGGTGGTGGAAACAATGGCACTTGGGTCCACATCAATGATTTTATTCCCTTTTTCATCTCCTTTTTCTAGTTCTAGATCAAGATCAGAACATGCATCTGATTCGGGTGCCTTCAGTTCGGCCACCAGCGACTGCTTGGCCCAACTCTCGTTTGTGTTGTGAGTGGGGCTGTTATGAAATTCACACCACTTCCCCATGTCCTCCTTTGAATTTTTGGTGTTGTTCTGAGTCGCCCCTCTTTGGATTCGCCCCTTGTTCTATGGTTCGGGGGCACCTTTCCCTGGCTTCATATTCGCGGATACAAATTCTCGCTTCTTCTGCTTAAATTTATGCTCGATCTTGGCAGCATAGTGATATGATGTGCCAAGAGAGCTAACATCGAAAAACTCCATTTCCTCCTAAATGTGTCTGTGAAGACAGCTGCAGTACTTGAGCACCAAATGTCTCTTCGAATATTTAATACCCAACTTTGTGCGCAGGGTATGGAAAAAATTCATCAGTTTGTGCACATCTTGATCCCTTTGCTGCCGCAACGTAGTCCATTGTATGTACTTGTCCTCATAGCTCCCCACAGGGTAATATTGTTCCTTGATGTCATCTCGGAATGAATTCCAAGTGGTTGCGGCCGAGAACACAGAGGGTTACCTCTCATCCTTTTGCTCACAGTAGGTTTCCCACCTATCTTTGACATGGGGGGTGCCTTTGAGGAGTGAAAAAATAATATTTACTTGGTCGGAGAAATCAATCATGGACCAAGAAATACCCTTCCAGAAAATTCAACCATCTATCTACGGTGTCTGCATCTATCTGGCCTTCAAATACAATAATGTCAAAGTTTACATGTACCTAGAAGGGAGTGGCGCCTCTAAGGTGGCTGTTGGATGTAGACGTGTCGTATGTGGGCAGTCGTTGAAGGATCTGAGAAAATTTATCCATCATCTTGTTCCTTTGTTTCTTGAGGGCCTCCTCGAGCAATATTTTGATAGGATCTCCTGCTCCCTCATCTTTCTTTTCTGCCGCCATGGGAGGTCATTGCGGTTTGCGAGCCTGATATTGCAAGGGTTCAACCAAATTGAGCCCTAACTCCTTATACCCTGACCTCGTTGGGGACATGTAAAGAAAAACAAAGAAAGAGTAGACCGCTTTGATACCACTGATCCGGATTTATGCAGGAACATAAAAAAATACAGAAATAGACATAAACACAGAGATGCAGCGGAAATAATACTTCATTTCATTAATATCAAATAACATAAATATGATTACAGACATAATGGAAATAAACTAGCTAGGGCATTGGTAGCTTATCTCTAAGAAGAGATGTGGTGGATAAAAGCCTCTAAATTGTGTTACAATGAGGCTAGAAGGCCTATTTATTGTTGAGAAACAATATAAAAACCCTAAACATCCAAAAACCTAACCCTAGGAGATGAAGCGCCAAAACAGTGGGCCCCGTTTGGGTAAATTGGTACATCAATCTTCCCGGGGACATAACTTTGGCATATGATGTATGTTTGACGCGCTCAATACCTCTTTAGAAATATCTATTCGAGGACTACAACTTTCTCGGTTTTCCCAAAAAACATCGTTTAGGGCCAAAACGGCTCTGGAAGTTCAGGACCCAAAAAAAACTGCTAAAAATAGTAATTTGTGCTAAAACTAAAAAACTGAAAGAACTGATGGTGGGGGTTCAAATTGAATAGGTGGGTGGAAACCAATATCCACCTGGATCATTAGGGCCTCAAAACGGCTACAGAAGTTCATGACCCGAAAAACTTCTAAAAATATTAAGTTATGTTGAAAATGGAAAATTGAAAGAGCTGATGGTGCGGGTCCAAATGGAATAGGTGGGTGGCCACCAATATCCACTTGGATCATTTAGCTTTGTTGGTGTGATTTGTTTTGCAATGTGAGATGTGTCCAGTAATGGTGGAAAGTATAGTTGAAGGTGGTCCACATTGAACACTAGGTGAAGACCAAGGAATGGTAGAATGTTGAGCTCGAAGGCATTTTCTCTTACAGCCTTGGTGATGGTGTATGGCCCATATCGTAGCGAGCAAAGCTTGTGGTGGGGTCCAGTGAGGCACTCCTTCTGCCAATATAACCAAACTTTGTCGTCCACCTGGAACTTGTGTGGCACCCAATGTCGATCATGTTGTTGCTTGTACTTGGAGTTGGCTCTGTCTAGTATGTCATGGACCTACTGGTGGGCGTGTTGAATGCGCTCAATGAATTTGTTTGCCCTATTAGCTTCATATTGGATATGAGCTGAATCAGCCTGAGTAGTTGCAAATCATATTGTTGGGTATGTGTTATATTCTTTCCATGACAAAGCATGGGGGGGTCACAAGGGGGGCGGTAGCCCCCCCTGTCAAGGTCTGGGGCAGCGCCCCGACAAAAATTTTTGGTCCTTAATTTCCGGTGGGTAGTCCACGTCCATGGTTTTGTGCATGGTTTTGCACATGGTATTGGGGCACGATGGTTTTCAGCCCCTGGTATTTTTGTAAATCCGGTCAAGTGAACTACGGTTATGTTCTAATCCAGGGTTTATGGATTGGATTTTATGTATGCTTCGGCATGTATATATATGTTTTATAACACTAAAAGGAATATAATGAAAAATCAAGCTGGTCGTCCCGATTTGGGATCTAGGGGAAATCTCTGTGTTTATCTGTTTTATGTTTTATGCTCTCGCTATTGTTTATCTTCTGTTATAAGATTCGTGAGTAGATAATTTATGTTCAGGGTTAAAACCTACACATATGGCCACATCAATGGGGCATAGTGGTTCGAATCCCAATCCCACCTGAAAGGGGTTGTAGCTAGTTGATCTATGGAGATCTCAATTATAGATGTGCTAGACATAGGGAAGGCTTTCATCCCATGTATAAGGATGCTTCGATATGTGCATGCACAGGATGTGCATGATCATCCTATTGATGACCTCTATTTGGTCATTAGTTTGGGGGTGGAAAGTTGGGGACTTAGTAAGGTTTGTATCCAACATCAACCGGACACTTGACCAAAATGTACTTAGGAACCTACTGTCCCGATATGAGATAATGGAATGTGGGATCCCAAAGTGCACCCACACTCATTCATAGAAGATTTTATTAGTGGCTTATTTTGTAATACTCTTCTTACAGACCGCTAGAATGCCCATCTTAGATAATTTGTCAATGAACACGAAAACACAGTTGTTGCCATGATTAGTAGAAGGAAGGCCCGATATGTAATCCATGGAGATGGATCCCAAGGTCGACTAAAAGTAGGCAGAGGAGTATATAGGCATGCCTTCTTGATGGTCGGTTTGGCAATGGCACAGGAAATGTGGGATCTCATGTACTTCCCAACATCTTATCGAAGGTTCGGCCAATAAAAATACTTTTGCAGTACTCCCGCTGCTTTATCTACCTCGAAATGTCTAGTAACCCGACTGTAGTGTGCTTCCAAAATCATCTTGGCACACTCACTTGAAGGAACACATAGGTGTCCCAGATGGCATAACAGTGCCTCCTAAAGGTGATAATTTGGAACTTTCTTGCCTTCCAGGAGCGTCAGGTATGTGTTGTCGAATTCTGGGTCACTCTTGTAAAGAGTCGGTCACCCCGAAGTCTTGTGCCCGCAAGCGTCGAGCACAGTGGTCGGCACCATGATCGGTGGTCAGTTGAGGAAGTCTACAACATTGTTGGTGTTTCCCTTCTTGTAATTAATTTTAAAATGGAATTTTTGCAAGTATGTGGACCATTTCTTATGGTGATCGTTCTGCAACTTCCCTTGTGTCTGTATGAACTACAGGGGTCGGTGGTTTGTTTGGATGATCGTTTCCTTCCCCATAATGTAATGCTTCCATTTTCGACAGACCTGCATAATGGAATACATATCTTTTTCATGGGTGGGATACTTTCAGAATGTGACTCAAAGTGTCTCATTGTGATATGACACTGGATGCCCCTGCTGAGTAAGAACTGCACTAATAGCATGTGTCTCGATATCAAATGGTTGTTGTAGGTCTGGTAATGTGAGAAATGGTAAAGAGCAGAAATGATGCTTCTGTTATCACCAAACTAGGACTAATTGGTATTTTCAACAATCAATTTGATGTAAGTATTTCAAACCACTTGTGGTTGGAAGTTAGCCCTTCCAACTAAAGAGGGTTTTCTCAATAAAAATGTAATATATTCAAGAAACAAGCTTATAATGAAGATGGCTAAATCTTATATGTTTTTATATGATTTTTTCAGGTGGAAGGTGAGTGAGGGCTAACATTTGGCATGGATTCATCATGGAAATTCAATTACAAATGATTATTTTTCATGGAAATTGAGGCACATGAGCTTTTACAATAACTCTGACAAATAACATAATACATAAAGAAAGTTGGAATAAGATTTTATGAATTCCAAATAATCATGTATAATCAAGTTGAATCAATATTCAAAATATAAATGGACACAAACACATAAAATCTCAATATGAATCTCAAGTCTAAACAAACACTTCTGCAATTGTGTATTAACTGAGTGAAAGAAAATTACATAGTAGCCTGGTAATTTACATCCATCAGCCCTCTCTAATTCTAAAACTCCTTCATTTATAATGTGAGGTATCATCAAAATGGTGTGCCACATGAAATAGCTTCAAATTCCTACCTAAGAGACCTATTTCAAATAGGATTACATCACTTGGAGACTTCTTAGGGATATTTTCTGTTTGGAAGAGTTTGAATACAAAAAGGACTCTTCTTTCATAGATCAAAAATTTTATTTAATAACCCTTATCAAATGCAACCAATCAATTTTCTGAGTGTACTAGACTGCTGATGTGTCATCATGCCACGTGGATGCTGAGCTGGACCTCTTCCAAGTCGAATTTTAAAATTTTTACACAAATCATGCTAGTGAAAATTCTGAAACATAGGCCTTAAAGATGAGTGCATAATTTCAAAAACCTTATGGTTTTGAAAAATATGAGAGAGGTTTTTGTATATGGGCTTGTACTAAAGAAAAACATCCTTCATATTTCAAAAATTATTTTTCATTTGGTCATAAATTGAACTTGAAGTTGACTGCTAAAACAGTCATGTACAAGAAATTTCGTAGCAAACTCCAAAATCCACCTTTTGCATAACCTTTGACCTTTCTGACTGTTGGAGGGTGTTACTTGGGGATAATGAGGTGAATACATTCCCCCAGTTACCCCTAATATGATATTTTTTGTGATTTTTACCTTAAGTAATCCTACAGCGAGTTCGTAGTGAAAAATCAGCCTCAAGCCTGGAGCTTGCTACGAAAATTCCTAGTTTAACAGATTTTTGCAATTTCTTCCTTCCTTACGCCAAAAACATCTTTGCAACCATGTATATGCCTTTCTATGGTAACTTAAGACAAAATATGACCATAAAGGTATGGCTTACGATGTTTAACATCAACATCTGCATAATCATTTTAAGACCCTTTTTCTTCAATTAAGTTTTTATCATTTTTATTGAACCAAACTGACATGTTGAGGTGGAAAACTGATACAATGGACTTAAGGTATTCATAAACCGAATTTGATGATGATTTTTCCATTTGTGAGGTGGAAAAAATGATGTGTTGCCAACCATGTCAGCTAAGTGAAGTAGATTGTTGAGATGTACTCCTTAAACAGATGTCCCAGTGACAATTCTCGAACTTGTTTGATGATTCAACTACCTCCTTACATGCGTTAACTACCCCAAAAAGACCAATAATTCATAATGCTGTAAAAACAGAGGATTAGGCCGTTTCGTAGTGAATTCTAACAATTTACACTGAATTCACTGCGGAAGTTGGTAGAAGCGCCAAATTTACATGAAATGACCAGTTTCACTTATGCATGAGATATTTTGGGTATTTTTATTTGACATTGACACCTATCACCTTAATGATGACCTTTTAGACCCCCACATATGTACATTTTTTAAAATTAAAATTTCAAAATACCTTATTCAACCCTAAGTGACTCAACCTAATTAACTTAAGACCAACCAAATTGTTATCATGGATAACACCTTCAACTCGTCGAACGCCTTCTATTGGAATTCGAACCAAAAGAATTTTTATTTTTCCCATCCCTTCGTGACTTGACTCAAAGGAAAAGTGATATGAGAGAAGCCCAACACGAACCTGCGGTAGAAGTTGGCAAGACCAAGAAAGTTGCAGATCTCTGTTAGAGTGGTTGGGGTTGGTCGATCCTGAATTACATGCAACTTGGCTAGGTCCACATGCACACCCTGCTCATCGATGATGTACCCCAGATATTGAACCTAGGTCATGCCAAAATTGAATTTATCCAAATTAGAAAACAACTTGTGTTGCCGCGGTGTTTGGAGGACTTGTCGAATGTGATGGAGGTGCTCTTCCCAACTATGGCTGAAGATCAAGATGTCATCCAAATACACCACCAAGAATGAGTTGTTTAAAGGTAGAAAAATGTTTTCCATCAGCCTCATGAAGGTTGTGGGGGCATTCGTCAACCCGAAAGTCATGACCAACCATTCAAAAAGGCCCTCCTTGGATTTGAAGGCAGTCTTCCTCACATCGGAGGGTTCAATTTGTACCTGGTGATAACCAGACTTCAAGTCAATCTTGCTAAAATATTTTCCCCCCTTGATTTGGTCCACCAGGTCATAAATCGATGGAATCAGATACCTATTCCAGACAATGATACTTTTTAGCGCTTGAATAGAGTCTCCAGGTCCCGTCCTTCATTTGTACCAACACAATTGGACTCCCACGAGGCGATGAACTTGGCCTAATGTTCCCTTTCTGCAGCCTCTCATGAATCTACCTCTTGATCTCATCGTTCTCCAGAACATAATGTTGATAGATCGGCCCACTGGGTATCGGCTCGCCCAAGGTCATATCGATGGAGTGCTTGACCTAACAGTGTTGAGGTACCCCTGCGGGAGAGATGAAAATATCCTTGTACTCCTCCACGACCTTGTCCGTCTGTTATTATCGTGTGGGGGAGCCTTGTCTGGAGATCGTGGCCACAATATTCTTCTGGCCCTAAGGGTGAATCATAAGGAAAAAAAAATTCCTGTTCCGGGATATGATCTTACTACATTTCTTCACCGTGATCATAGATATGGTGGTAGGTGATGCTACCACTGGTATCTTGTACAACTTATTACCCAAAGTAATAATAACAATGTGAGGCCAAGATTCATACACAGCATTTCGCTTCCACGAGTATGGTTGGCCTAACAAACATCACAAAATTTGAGAGGACCAACATCACACAGTACCTCATTCTTGAAGGGCTTCACGTTGTAGGAGGCGACACTGCTAGTTGACGTGGAGATCTCGTTCTTAGTGAAACCACCCGATGGTGTACGAAATCAGGTGTGTTGTGTTCGGTGGGACTAGCCACTTCACAACCTTTGCTGAAATGAGGTTCTTTTGGCTCCCGTTGTTGACAATGAACTGCAACAGAGAACCCTTCACCCACATCTATGAGTGGAAGAGGTGCTCCCCCTCCTCTGGATCTTGGTGGAGGCAACAATGGCACTGGGCTCCACCTCAATAATCTTCTTCCCTTTATCGTTCCCATTATCAGGTTCTGACTCAGAGTCATAGCATGCATCTGATTCGTAAGCCTTCAACTCGGCCACCAGTTACTGCTTGGCTCGGAACTCACTCGCGTTGTGACGGAAGCTCTTATGGAACTCACACCACTTTCCCGTGTCCTTCTTTGTCTTTGTGGTGTTGTTATTTTCTTGCAGCTTCAATGGGTTTTCCTGGGTCATGCCGCCTTGGATTTTCCCTTTGTTCTACAGTTTTGGGGAACCTTTCCCTTGCTTGGGATTTGCATATCCAAAGTGTCGCTTACTTTGTTTAAACTTCTGCTCGATCTTGACAGCATATCAATAGGTGGCACCGAGAGAGGAGATGTCTAGGAAATCCATTTCATCCTAGACGTACTTATGCAAACATCTGTGGTACTTGATTACCAAATGCCGCTCGAAATCCTTGATGCCTAGATTCATGCGAAGGGCATGAAAATGATTTCTAAACTCTGGCACATCTTGGTCCCTTCCCTGCCACAGTGTGGTCCACTTTATGTATTTGTCTTCATAGCTACTGACAGGTTAATATTGTTCCTTGATGGCGTCTCAGAAATAATTACAAGTGGGTGTGGTTGAGAACAGTGAGGGCTCCCCCTCATCCTTTTTCTCACAGTAGGCTTCCCACCAATCCTTCACATGGGAGGCAGACTTCAAGAGTGAAATAGTAATATTTTCCCGGTTGGGAAAGTCATGAACTGAAAACTATCCTTCCAACATATTTAACCATTTATGTACGGCATCCACATCTATCTGGCCTTCAAATATAGTAATTTCAAAGTTAATTTGTACCTTAAAAGGTGTGGCACCTCCAGAGTGATTTCCGGATGAAGATGTGTTGCATGTGTGTAGTTGTCGATGGATTTGGGAAAATTTATCCATCATTGCGTTCCTCTGTTTCTCAAGGGCCTCCTCGAGAGATATTTTGAAAGTATGTCTGGCTCCCTCGTCTTTATTTTCTTCTACCATGGGAGAATGTCGGGGTTTGCGAGGCTGATCTTGCAAAAGGTTTGCGAAGCTGATCTTGCAAAGGTTCATCCAGATCGAGCCCTAACTGCTTATACCCTTACCTTGTTGGGGACATGCAAAAAAAAAAATAGAAAACCACTCTAATACCACTGATGTGAACTTATGCAGGAACTTAATAGAATACATACATAAACATAAACACAAAAGTGCAGCAAAAATAAAAAATAATTTAATTAATATCAAAGCACTGAATATGCTTACATACAGAATGGAAATAAACTAGCTCGAGCGATGGTAGCTTATCTCTGAGAAGAGATGTGGTGGATACATGCCTCTGAATTGTGTTACAATGAGGCTTGGTGGAATTTTTATCATTGAGAAACAATGAGAAACCCTAAAAATCCAAAAACCTAACCCTAGGAGATGAAGCGCCAAAAGCTTGTGGGCCCTATTGGGGTAAGTTGGAACGTCAACTTCCCAGGGTCGTAACTTTGGCATACAATCTTAGTTTGGCTATCATAATACCTCATTTCTAAGATTTCAAAGAGGAGTCTAGAAATAAATAGGAAAACCTATTAGGGACATTTTTGTTCTCTCTGTTTCTCCTAAAAATGTATTTTAGTCCCTGAAAACGGCTCCAAAAGTTTAGGAAATGAAAAACTGCCAAAAATAGTAAATTGTTCTACAATTAAGGAAACTGGAAAATTGAAAGAAACAATGGCATGGATCCAAGTGGAATAGGTGGGTGGCCACCAATATCCACCTGGATTAGCCCTCTCCCCTTAGGAAGCAATGGTAACCATTGCATTGATTGCCTCCATGAGATGGGAAAACTTCCATTGAACTTGGTCCCTAGTGAGCCACTTGCCTTGGTGCAAGAGTTGGCCATCTTTGACAACCCAATACAGTTGGATCTTCTGTTGGAGAGTGTTCTTGATATGTGTGTCCATGATCTGATTAATTGTGGCATGTTCCATGCAGTCGGGGTTTAGCTCCGTTGGTGTGAGTTATTCTACAATGTCAAATGTGTCCAATAATGGTGGAAAGTATAGCCGAAGGTGGTCCACATTAAACATTGGGTGCAGGCCAAGGAATGGTGGAATTTTGAGCTCGAAGGAATTGTCTCCTATAGCCTTGGTGATGGTGTAAGGCCCATATTGGAGTGGGTGAATCTTGCGGTGGGGTCCAACAAGGCGCTACTTCTGCAAATGTAGCCAAACTTTGTCGCCCACAAGGAACTTGTGTGGCACCCAATATTGATCATGTCGCGGCTTGTACTTAGCATTGGATCTGTCCAATATGTCATGGGCTTTCTGGTGGACATGCTGAATGCACTCAATGAAGTTGTTTTCCCTGACAACTTCAAATTGGACATGAGTTGAATCTGCCTGAGTAACTGCAAATGGTATGGCCACATCAATGGGGCATAGTGGTTGGAATCCCAATCCGACCTGAAAGGGTTTGTGTCCAGTTGAGCTATGGAGAGATTCGTTGTAGTTGTGTTGGACATAGGGAAGGCTTTCATCCCATGTACAAGTATGCTTCGAGTTTTACATGCACATAATTTGCACGATCATCCTGTTGATGATATATATTCGGCCATCAATTTGGGGGTGAAAATTCATGGACTTAGTGAGCTTGGTATCCAACATCGACCAGAGACTTGAGAAAAATGTACTTAGGAACCTGTTATCCCAATTTGAGATAATGGACTGTGGGATCAAGGAAGATTTTAGCAGCGGATTATGTTTTTCCACTTGGACCCACACCATCCAAAGCAACAAACACCTCCAAAACCAAAAAGATCATCAAAGAAAATAAAATCAATAATTTGGTGGGAGCACCAAAATTTCAGAGGGCACAAACCAAGGAGAAAGGTACCTATTCAAAAGAAGTAATCTTCTCAAACAATGATTCATATAGAAGAAACACCTGCTCCAATAAAAAATATAATACATATATAGACAAGAAAGAAGAGAAGTCTGAGGAATAATTATAGGAGAAATAATCATGTGAGGAAGGATCACATAAAGATAAATAAGGATACACTTGGAAAGGAGAAATAGTTCATCCACTGCAGGAAAAAATGCAACTAATATAGGAAACAATGTATAAAATAGAGAAACTGCAAGAAACAATAGTCTAGACAGGACTACATGAAAGGGAACCACAAGCATTCAAGGTGCCTCATGCCCAACTGGAACAAGTGATTCTTCGCCCACATAATAAACAATTTTAAGAGACCAAAATTTTCATAGAGGGACAAGACTCACAACCTACATATAAGGGTTGTACCTTCTATATGAAAGGTGGATGCGGTCGAATCCTTGAGACTCCCTCCTAGGGGACAGCTAAGACTGCATCACCTTCTGCCCCATGACATGCTAGAGATTGAGGGAAAAAATAGAAACACACAAGTGGAATATCATAGCAATAGAGAAAGGGGTTGCATATGCAGGAAAGTTGGAGGATGAGGTTCACTGACTCATAAAATAAATGGCACTCCTCAAACACTAAGAAGCCTTAATATGGGAACACTTAAAGAAATAAAACAAACAATTGAGACAAAAGTTGCAACAATCTAAACAAAGGACAGTTCGCAATGATCAATTAACAAAAATAGAGAATAATCTAGGAGTCATGGTCCACTTATCCTTAGGGATGTCCAATTTCAATACAACCAAGACTTACAATTGGTTCTTGAAGGTGTAGATGCAAATTCCAAATCTCCTATTTAGCACAAGTAGAATTTCAGTTGCAAACACCCAAGGACCTCATTACGATTTACCAAAACTACAACTTGGAGAATAAATCTATATTATATGAACTTTACTTACATTATATGGTATTTCTTGAGTCACTAGCATGTCATCCAAACCCCCGTGTGAGGGATGTCCAATTTCCATCCTTTTCCTCGTGGCTAAGGCATGAACAAATAAGGGTTGAAAAAGTAAAGAAAACATTGGAAGAGGAGATAACCACACCATTTTGTGTAAGAGAGTAATTACCTAACCCCTTAAACATTATTACATCCCAAAACATCCTCGGGGAAGACTGAAAAGTGGACCTGATTTGGAAACAAAGACAGGAACAAGTTATCATCCATTTTGAAAACATAGTCAAATTGCTAGGTGATGAAGTCATATAGGCATTCCAGAGGAGATGGCAGGCTCTACCATACATCCTGCAGTAGAGGGAAGTCCACACACCCAGTAGGATGCATAATGCTTTAGCTAAAACCCCACTTAATATGAGGATAATCCAGAGAATGGGGATACAATGGAGTGGACTAACATTAGGGGAATTTTGAGGTCTAAAATGGGTCTCCTAAGCAAATAATAAAATAATAGTTAAACCAATAAAATAATATTTGTGAATTTTCAATTCACTTTTTGCACCACAATCCATGTAACCATAGTTAAATTCAATTCAAAAGTTGTACCAAAATAGAATTAATAAAAAAATTGTATTGATGTGACTATAAATAAGAATGAGATTTTCAAGAAAAAGTCATCATCATTGAACAACTAATGCATTTGTCCTTTGTACTTAGATAACTTAAAATAAAATATAAATATAAATTTATAAATTCTTAATTATATTATATGTTATTAATTAAAATTTATATTATTTAAATTGTATAATAACATGTAATTAATATACTATATAAAAATCATATAATATAATATAATATAATAAATGTATAGGGATATGCATTGTTTCTTTCAAAAAATACGAAATGACAATAATATATTTTTGTTCAAAAAGCGTGAAATGACATTTATTATGATTACTTTACTTTGACTTTAAAAGTACTGAGAGCACTACAATGGTTAACCATGAGTTTTTACTCACCATTGAGAATGTGACAAGTAAGTACCTCTAACTCAAGCAATGCCACCTCAACTATTAGGGATGATGTCATCCCCTAAAATGTGATTGGTTCACATAAAATGAATTTTTATAGTACATTTTCCTTAGGAGGCCCATTTTAGACCTCAAAATTCCCCTAATGAGTTCAATCCCACATTGTTGTCAAGGATGACTAAACACACCGATCAAGAAGAAGAATCAAGGGAATGGAAATAAATAAATAATTTAGATGGGTCTTATTATCATGAGAACCACCTAAGCTTGTAGAATGGGATGTTAGATAATATGGAAAATATATAAGGGAGTAGTTGCTCAACCATCAAGAAGATTGAAAAAGGTAAATTTACATAGGGATGGAAAACATCTAAAGAGGGGGTATGATGGTCCCTTGAATAGTACATTTAAAGGCCCATATATAACCTCTAACACCTAGGAATAAATGTACTTGCAAACTTGATTATTGTGCATTTTTTTTATTTTATATGCCATTCCTTATGTTGAAATATATGCCTAAGGGATTTAACCATATTGATGACTTTTGTGACCTTTAGCAGCCTTACCATCCTAATGTGGAGAATTTTTAAGGCGAATGAGTTCCCCATCTACCCAAAAACATCCCACCATGAAGATAGGGACCCTATCCGCTCAAATACCAAGATACACTTACAAGATCACTAAAAAACCAAAGTTATCAGCAGTTAAAGGAAAAGTGGTTGTGCAACAAGCCCAAGGGGGAAATCACCGTGATTCTAGGGATTTTTGGAGGGAAATGTATCCTTCCTATTAAGGAAGTTTCCCCCTCACATTTTGTATAATAAGGGGAACTTGATCTAGTAAAAGGGACTTACTTTTTGTGGAGAAAAAAATCATATTGTTACTTTGCAAATTTCTAGCTTCTACATTTCCATTTTCTATAATGACAATTTTCTATTAATGGAAACGTAGATCTTTTTGCAATTTTTGAGTTGATTTTGCTTAAGGTTCCTAAGCACCTTGGGGAGAGCCCAACCACGAGTACTCAGGAACACTTATTGTTGTTGTGCCTTAATTCCACATGTTTCATTAAGCTATTACATGTTTTGCTTGTTGTACAATGATATTGGTGTAGTTTGAAATTCGTGTAGGTGCTTGAAAATAACATTTCTTATTTGTTGAGTGTTAGTCTAAGTTTCCATGAGTTATTATTAATTTCATTACTTGATTTCACCTTTCTTTCATTTATTTGTTGCATTAATAGCATTTCAAGATTTTTTTGTAGAATTACATAACTTCTTGTAGAAATATAGTGTTTCTTGTAAAACAAACCTGAGGGCATTGTTTTTGCTTGATTCTTCAAGATTTCATTTTTTTTATTTGTAGAACATCTCATTTAGTCAATTTAGCGTGATTAAGTGAAGGAGGAATTGAGAATTAAGTTTTCACAACTACAAGTTGCCTGCAAGATCTCATATTGTTTCACTTTAGTTTTGCTAATTGGATTGCTTTACTTTTATGCAACACTAGCATAGCATTGTTTTCCTTGAAAAATAGAGTAGTTTCTTGAATTCCATTACTATAGTATGAGTTTTCTCAACTTTGCCTTCCAACACTTTTATTTCCTTTGATTTCCTGCAACCTTAATTTTGTGATTCTTGCACACCAAGCTACACCAATTAAAGTGACAATTGATTAGCATTACCACTTTGTTCACTTGATCAAGGAAGTCATAGATCTCATAGATTAGTATGCATTAAAAGAAAGGAAACATTGTAAATTGCATACATAATGTGTAATTCCTCTTAAGTTTGTACGAACCTGAGGTTGACATATCAAAGTTGAGACCCTCAAGGCTACAGCATTGTTGCTAGAATACTAAGGGCCATTAGTGTCCAAGAAATTATATTTGATCATATTAGTTCTTATATTTGATTCACCGCCAATTTTGAAGATGTGAAGAAGTGACTTGCACCCATCCTAACCTTTAAATAGTTTCTTAAAATAAATTTTCAAAGCATATGACTTAGTAAAAATTGTTGCATAACAAATACAAGCAACAAAAAAAAATATTGTAAGATCAAGAAAGGAAATTAAAAGAAAAATATTATAAAATGTAGACTTTGGAAGCTATATATAATTGACAAGATATCATTATGAAGCTTTTGCAAAAACAATTGGTGCAACTACTAGATGGAAACTATCAAAACAAATGACATCACAATAATCTTGCAATCGGATCACCCTATGAAGCTTCACCAGAACATTTTTTACATGATACTAAAAGCTAACCATCAATCCAAGTCACATTAGTCATCTTGTAATGATTCCTCTAGAAAAGATAATGATTTAGTTGGAATTATGGAGGAATTACCGACAAAACGAAGATGATGTATCTAAAAGGCCTTATCACTTTTTGGTCTTGGAGGCATTAGTAAAGGGTCGTTCTTGCTTAAATCTAAGGTGTTGTTAGGGGGTATCTCTGATCACCTCCCCAATGTCTTTGAGATATTAATCTAGAAACCTTGCTAAAATATCATCACTTATGGTGGTTAGAGGAAGAATATAGAAAATTGGTGGAAGATAATTGGAGTGTCTTCATCGTTCATTGAGAATATTGCTAAGATTTCATCTAAGAGTTGCAAAAGTAACACCTTATGTGTTGATGCTTACAACATCGGACAAGAACTTCCACATAGATATAGTTATAGATGTGGAAGTCATCCAAAAAGGTCCTTTCTCTTTTGTAATTTGCTTTAATTAAAGTTAATTAATTATTTCTAAGGAAAAGGACCTATAAATTCATTCATATTTAAATGATTAAAACACATTCTACATGTACATTATAGGAGTGTATTCATAAAAAATTCAATCATGCAACCATCATTTTGAGTGTGGATTTAGCAACAAATTGTTCCATAAAACAGTACATTGAAACATCCACAAAAGCTAAAATTGAATTGTTTTGGATCGCCTAAAGGAGTTGTTGGCGTAAGTAGGAGAGACAAATAATAAACTTACATCCCAAAAGAGTGTTGAGAATATGTGTAGGCAAAAACCATAAACTAAAGACCCCATATAAAACAAGTATTTACATGTTGCATGGAGCATATTTTAGCAATAAATAATTGTTGCATACCATTCTATGCCTTTCCAAACAAAATGAAGAAAGATATTTTCATGAATGGAACCAGGAAAAAAATTGAATGAGTTCAAGAAGCATAGATAAAGCATCCCCACAAAAATTGAGGAGAAAAATAAATGGTCCCCTAAGTGATATTGTCTCAATCTAGAACAACCACCCCAACTAGATTCCTATATGGTTGGTGGAGATATTCATGAGATAGATGATTTACCATTACAATTAAAACCCAAAGATAATTTTCCAGAAGGAGACCATCTTTTGATGGGTTGTAATTAGAGTTAATTATTAAAGTGAAGAGTCTACTATTAGTGAGATTATTAATGTTTCATAAAATGTAATGTAATCTCCATCCACGATTGGGATTTTATCTCAACCATCAATCTCATTAAGATATTAAAGATATCGAGACTTGGTTATCAACTCAGTGTTATAAAAGAAAGGCAATGAAAGGAAAAGACACAAAGAGTGTTGAAAATGCACAAAGAAATTCCTAATTGATTTTCCCTTGATTAAATTAGGAGAAATTTGAAATTCCACATCAACAGACAATTTTGAATGACTTAACTGAGTTGATATAGTTGTTATCACTTAGTTAGCTTAGTTACTTCGAGTTGGGGGCATGAACTTGAGTTGTTTACAATGATTCCTAAATTTTAGGAGACTAGGTTGAGTTAATTTCAGTTATAATAATTTAATTCAATTAAATTGAATTATGGTCAGTTAAACTACTTCCAATTGTTGGAGGAACTAGTGGGAGGTCTAGCAGTGAGGTGTAACTTAAGTGTTTAACCAGTTAACGAATCAATCAGCCTAAATTAGCTCATGCATGTAGAGAATTCAATTTACCCAATTGAGATTGGAATTCAAGGGCAGTGTAATATTAGTTGTAGCATATTCCAATGTGTACAGATGGTGCATGCAGTCAGAGGAATGACCTGAAGGAATTGTGCAATCCATATGAGGGAATTTCCTAATTAATAGGGGTGAATTCCTTGAGGAACATCACAAGGAATTAGGAACTTGGGAAGGCTTGAAATTGGCTAAGTATTGGTCGGGATCAGTTAGTTAGGCAGAGGATAGAAGATACATGTGTAGGTTGAGCTCAAGGTTGAGCAGAGCATATTGTATTCATCCAGATTCTTTGATTAATGCAATACAGATAATAAGGGGTTTTCAGCAATTGCTTTCCCCAATATATCTCTATGTATGTGTGTTGAATCTTGATGCATGTTAATGATTTGTGTTCTTGGTCGTGAATTTACCACAGTAAATTGGTAGAGTAGATTTGAGTCTTATGTTTTAGTACATTACACGAGCAAATTTGGATCTACACATTAATTTCTACAAAGAGTGCTATAAAAACACAAGTGAGGGTGATAAAGGATTTTCACCCAATGTGCACATTCAAAGGAGAAAGGAGGAAAGGGTGTGAGCATCAAAAGGAAATTAACCCAACTCTTAAAAATTGGAGTCGTACATAGTAGGTGGAGAGGCAACTTCAGGTCATATAACCTAACAAAAGAGACGAGCAACCGTACAAAATTTTTAGACAAATTTCAACAACAACAATAGGGTTTGTGCAACAAGTTTTAGTAAGGCCGTACAAGCTATACGTTGCACCAAAACAACCAAGGTTTGTCGTATTTTTTTCCTATTTTCATAATGGGCTATTTTCCTAATTTTAGAGCCTTTGTACACTTGGATTAACTTTAATGAAAATATGAATTTTGAAGGGAAAAAAATTTGTGTATTTTGAAGATTGGTTTCCTATAGTTTCCGCTGAATTTTTATTTCCAATTAAATTTCAAGCAAGTGCATTTTATTCTATGAGTTGAAAAATTCAATCTAAATTTATTTCAATAAGAAAAACATAAGGAATTAACTTACCTACATTGCTAGAATAGAGATTTTAACGCAGCTTTTGTATCTCGAGAATAGTGAAGGAGTGTTTTAAGTGGTTGAATTGGCCAAACTAAGTCAAGAAACATAGAGTCAAGATATATTAAATAAAGAGGAAATTGTCTTTAAAGAGTAGGGTTTTGTGCATCAATGAAGGAGATAGCAATACAAAAAAGTTTCACCATCATGCAATAACAAAGAAATGGCAAAGTCTTTTAAAGACAAAGTAGAAGCAAGGGTAAATTTGTTCTCGTCTCTTTTCAAGAAACCAAGTAGGTGGCCTATTTAGAAAGTCTTACAAATTCTCACGCATGTACCAACCTCTACTACTGATGATATGAATCAAGATTTGAAAAAATTTCAAAAGTACAATGTGCATTGTTTTCTCTAAAAATGGGCAAGAGTGGAGGGAGGCTTGCATGGTTTAACTATAGAATCCTACACATTTTTATTGTTTTTTACAAGAGGATGTTATAAAGGTTGTACATGAATCTTAGCAATCAAGAAAGGCACTTGATTCATTAATCTCAACCTTTATTGTTCTAATTACAAAGAAATAATCTTATGATTTTAGGGCATTCTCATGTTGCAACATAATCTACAAGTTAATATCAAAAGTGATTGTTCTATGGCTTAAACCAATATTGACTTATTATCAAAAGAATAATTTGGTTTTTTTTTCAAAAAGTATATTCATGATTTAGTGCCTTTAGTCCAAGAATCTCCCCATTGTATCAAAATGGAAAAAAATTTATCAATGATTCTCAAGCATGACCTTTCAAAAGCTGAATTGGTTTTACAAAAGGCTTCTTATGAGTTAAATGAAAATAAATTTAAACTTTGAGAATGTATTCAGTGGGTGATAATTGTGGTTATGATTAATGGGTCCTCTTCAAGTTTTTCTCTCAACCTTTAGAGGCATGTATCAAGGATGTTTGTTTCAATTTTTTTCCCAACCTCTAAAGGCTTAGATCAAGGGTTGGCCCAAATTTATGTTTGTTAAGTAGAAGAAAGGCAAAATCTATGACCCATTTGTTCATTTCTTGCAATTATGTTTGTCAAGTTTGTTTAGGGTTGGTTCATATTTTTTACCGTAAAGTAGCTTGGAATAAAGGTACTTTCATTTTTAATGCTTCCAATCTTAGTTACATAATAAGGCAATACTAGAATATCATTGTTACATGAGTTTGAGTTTCTTTTATCTAGTGGGCAAGGAACTTATGCATCTTTCAAGATCGAGAGATCCCTCATCATTTTCTAGCCAAATTAACTAAAAATATGGTCAAGGAATTTCAATTAAATCCCAAACAAAATAAGGCAAGGTTACCAATGATGACTTAATTATATTATGATATTTCATGGGGCTTGGACAAAGCCAATCAAAACCATCCCCTCATATGCATAATTGGCACAATGTTCTTCTTAAATCACTATCATTATTTCCTTATGCAATATTCACAGAGAAGGGGCTCCAACTCAAAAGCTAAGTTCCTAGACCTTTGTAGCCTTATTCATTTTGCTTCATATAAAAGAATTGAAAATTTCCAAATCTTGAGTGACTAAGTTGGTTATCAACTAGGCAAGGAAGGCATTGCTCCTATTTTAAGGAATTGGTTTTCAATTTGGTTAAGTCTCCCTTTTAAGCCATGTGCTAAGAAATTGATATGTTGACATGAATATATCATATGAAATGACCTAATATTAAAAGCAAGTAAATATAATCCTATTTACAATTATAAAGATTTTTTTTCTTTTGAGAAAAAAACATTCAATTAAAATATTTAATACAATTAAAAAAAAAATTATGATATGTAAATCATACTACAATCTTCTATAATAATTTTTCTTTTAAATTCAAATTTTACAAATACATCATAATTTATTATTCTTTCATTTAATTTTTTATAATAATCAAATAATTTTTGAAAACTTTTCTAAATATATCATCAAACTAATAATAGATTTATAATTTTTTTTCCATTTAGCAAAACTACTGACTTCTCTAATAATCACATTTACACAATAAATATTCAAAAATAAAATATATATACATATATAACCATAAACTCCGCAGCCTATAATAAAAATATCAATCATACTCCTTTTCAAAATATCATCAATCTTCCTCTCACCCTTCAATGCATAAAAAGCATTAAAGCAACCTTCAAGCAAAGCAATCACTTTTTGAGTACCCCTCAAAAATCACCCTCAAAATTTCCGATCTTAAACATAATGCAGATGCATCATCTAAATTCTTCAATACAAAATCAAGCACAACCTGCTTTAAAGCAGAGATTACATGATCACCATTTGCTTTAGCCGCAAATTTCAAATTGTACAAAAAGACCAAAATATAACCAAAAGCTCAATGAATAGATTATTGTGATACGGGCTAATGATCCATCCACTTTCCAAATGCCTCGTCTGACCAGAGACTGGTTCTTGGACTCATGGCGCCTCGGTAATAAAGGACAATAACCGTTAATTTTTCATCCATGCATGGGATATGATGCTTCCCTATGGCCCATACAAAATTCATTTGTACATGAAAAAATTGGAACTTCTAAACGAAAAATTTAACACAGTTACATAGTACGAGCAGCTCCATAACTTAGGCCTACACTACGGCATCTTTACTTTGCACTCTTCCATCATCGCAGGCAGCATATTCTTTTGCTTTTCAGAACCATCAGGAGAAGACTGCACATTCGCTCCAGCTGCTTCAGGAGGTAAACATCGCTTTGAGAAGTATGTTGTAATACCCTTAATTTTCCTTCTTGGAGTATCTGTCACTTCCGAAGCCTTTAGTATTGGAGTCTTTGTCACTTCCAAGGCATTTAGTGTTGGTTTACTTGTGACTTCCAAGGCTTGCCCTGCATGATATTTGAGCACTAAGGAATGAGAACTGGCAAATGGACCACAAAGTTTAAGTCTAGAGCGTTCATCTACTGGACATAACACTCACCTGGAAGCAACATACCCAATTTTTCAAGGACCTCCTTTTTGACCTGGAATATGACACAAGGATTCGACAATTTAATAACTAAATATAAGTAAAACATGAAATCCAGTTAATGCCAGTATGCAGCTAGTACAGGTAAATTCACAAGCGTTGGGAGAAGCAACTACACAAACCTGCCAACGGTTTTCTACAAAATCCGATATTTCACGAATTTTGCTTTTCAACTGCTTCTTTGGTATGCTAGGAAATTTGTCAAGCAGAGACTCGACTATCTTATTCATGCCTTGGGTAGAGGACTGGATGGTACGAATCTGAAGAAAACATATATCAGGAGAGATATGAGATGGAGTAAAAGTCTACGAACCCCCAATAATAAATCCTTCATATGGGAAAGCAAGATTACTCACCAGTTCAGGTATGTCTGAGTCTGGAATAATATTGCAGTTTTTCTTTTGTCGTTTAGAAGGCTCCCGGGCCTCTTTAGTGTTTGCCTCTATTGGATGTTCAGAAGGCAGCTCAATAATTATTTCTGGCAAACAAATCTGAATTCGCAGAGCTTGTAAGCAAATTTGCTCAAGTCTATGCCTAGCATTTGGCTCTGGAGGAGAGTGATCACTCTTCGTATTATGCAGATTTGTTATGATGAAAACATGATTTGACCGCAAGGCTTGTTCTGTTGCATTTTCTAGGACCTTTTGCTGCCGCTCAAATGCATGCCACTCAGACTCAGTTTCTAGCCATTGGTTTTTGTCACCATTTTGGGACACGTTATAGGGGGGTATATCCTCTTGCATATCTTCTTCCATATCTGATTCAATGTCATCCAAACAGACACCCTGTTCATGCACAAGACAGTAAATCATTCTCATACCTTGGGATGGAAAATATAGGTGCACAATTTGACATGTTACTAGGAGTCATCAAGGCCAACAAATATATCAACTATATACATCCCCAAAGGAATTACAATGGTTGCATTCAACTTATATACCTACTTCCATAATAACCCTGGTTTCGAGATAATTCCATCAACGAGATGAAACCTTAATTACCCCCAAGAAAACTCAGACCTTGCAACAAGAAATGGTAAAATGATGGCAAAGGGTTTTTATGCACTCATGATTGAAGATCCTCCTCAGACAATTTTCTCTCTAGAGTTTACCTCATCTTCAGAAAGATATCCATCGGGTACAAAAAACCCATCACTATCATCATCTTCTTCGGATTTAAACTTCTCTGTCTCAACCTCAATCTTTTCTTCCTCATCATCCTTGTCGCAGTCAGAAAGGCTTTCCCCGGGATCTTCCTGAAGATATTTAACAGAGTAAGAAAAGCTCACAAAAATATTGACAAATACTCTTACCAAAAAAATTTAGTGATGATTACCTCTTCCCATTCTTCATCACTATCATTCTCATAGTCCAAAGAAGAGTCCTTCCTGAAAGGATTTTGAGGCCTAATGCCATCACTGCATCAAAACCAAAGAGTCAGAACCAAAATCTTTCCCTCTTGTGTACTGCAGGATTAAGAATACATGAGCTTCCAGTTGTTAATGTTCCTCATTGTGGTCTATCAAAGTTAAAACACTACCTGTTTCTTTAATAATTAAAAGCCTTGAAACTGTGCAAAGTATCATCACCTTTTCTTTGAGAAGGTTCCATAATAAGCAGGTCTGTAGCTGTGATCAAACTGCAAAAGCTTTCTTCTCTTGTTATGAAGCCTAGTTTCTCTTTGTGCAGTTGTATTTCCATTATTGCCAGGCAAACTATCACCCAAAACTTCTTCCCAGTCATTTGCAAGGTTCTTTGCCATGAACTCATGATCCTCAACATCACTATAAGTTCGCTTTTTGCTTGTAGAGGATTGCACTTTTGCCAAGGCTTCAGCTTCAGCAGATGCCCCCTGCAAACGAAGTTCATTGAACAATGCAACTTTGGGTTTACGCCGGATACCCCAACTTAGATGCCTTTGTGCAGAAATTCGCCAATTAATATTGTGCCAAGCTTCCAGGTGGGACCTGAGCACAACAAACAATCAAAGCCATTCAACTAAAAGTACTTGGAATCTAAAAAGAATACAACATATTTATGCCCCATTTTACATATTTATAAAAAGCTATAATAGCAACCTTAGAAGATCCCCCATCTCTGTCTCTGCTGCTTCCAGTAATATTTGATCCATTGACATCATAACACCACTGCAAATCTGTGAATTTTTCTGCAAAGAATTATGAGTTACTTCATCCAATACAGTGGGCACTGTTTGAGTGTTAATTGCATCTTTTTTACTGTGAAGAAATCGATCCATGAGTGTGGCCTGTTTTTGTATTGCAAGTTGCTTTTTCATCTCAGCTTCTTCCTTTTCACGTCGTTTTTGTTCTTTTTCTGCCTCTTCTTGTTGCCGTTTCTTTTCTCTCTCCTGGTTCAAGACAACTAACAATGTTATCAACTATATATGGTGCCATCATGGGACGCAGAGTAAAGTGTTTTCTATCAGAGTTGTATAGATCTTAGCTTTTCTTTTCTTTTCTTATGCCGCTTGGGAAAAATTGTTTCCTGCTCGAATTTGAGTTTGCCTGTAATTTCATGTAAAACCATATTCCACATATACTACAGAAAAGGAATACTCAAAAAATTGGGAAATATATTGGTGAAATCAAATAAGTAAACAGTGTGATAAACTCAACATAGGCATAACATGTCCTCGTAATTGTAATAATCTCAAAAGAAAATCAACATAGCCAATTTCCCACTTTCACATTTGCATGGGCATCTGGATTAAAAATAATGCAAATCTATTTCAAGGCATAATCAAAGAAAGCGGTCTGGCCTGAAAATCTTACTTGAATGATAGCTTCCTTCTGAGCACGGGCTTGTTCCCTTTCCTATAATTGCAATAAGAAATGTTAGTAAAACCTCCAACCCCTAGATTTTAAAGCTTGTGATTCTTTAATAAGAATTCAACTAACCTGTTGAATCTTCTCCCTTTTTAGTTCCCGTTCCAACCGTTTCTGTTCCATCTCACTCTTTCGTTCATTTCTTTCCTTCTCCTTAATTGCCTCTTTCTCCTTCAGCTTGGCTTGCTTGACCATTCTACATCAATAAACATAAACATGTTGGCAACATTGAATATCTTCAACTAGCAGTACATATCCAAATTGCTAAATCTAACAGCATCCAAGTAAATTGACTCACAAAATGATTCAATGCATAAACATGTGATTGAGAATATTACATCTGAGCATGATTTTTCTGAAGCAAGTCTGCAACCATAGCACAAATGCTCATCTCGTCATCAGCTTTAGCAAGCAATTCCTCAGCTTTAGCAACATCTATATTCCCACTTTCTTGTGATTCCAGTGATGACAACGCTGATAGCATTGCTGTTTGCAAGCATCAAAAAGAAGATAGTTAGCTTCTCAACACTGTGCAAGGCCTAATCTTTTTGCCTTGACTTTTGGCCGAAGAAACAATTACCCATTTTCTTCCAGATGTGTAGAGAGAAATTAGAACTTCACTGAATGCTAGTCTTCACATCAAAAATTACAGAATTTGACACTTTTTCCTTTAAAGACAGGAGTATACTGATCGAAATGGTGGGGAATTGTTGAAAACTGAAATTGACCCGAACTTGAGACTTATGCATGATGCCTTTGCACACTTGCTTGATTTTCAAAAACTCTATCTATGCCAAACTTCCTTTCCTACTAAGGACCATCTAGAGAACTGACTTTCAGGCTGTGATGAGTAATAGCATCATGGTCTACCCTTAAAACTCCTTGGTGGATATCAAAATGCCGTAGTCTAAAAAACCCACAGAATAACCCAGAAATTCCAGAAAGAATTTGAAAAATTCCGGCAAAGATTTTTGAAAATCTGGGTTACAGTCGTTAAACTTCAGTATTTTGGGTGCCCTAAGGATTTTTTATGGCGCTGAATCCATTTCCACCATCAAAAATGCAATTCAAACACTCCAACTATCTGATTTTTTTAAATGATTTTTACCGGATTCCGGCAAAAAACTGTCATCCGGGCTATTCTGTTGCGTCGATAGACAACTCCTATCAAAATAATCTTTGCTCATTTTGGTTGCCCATTATAGTGCTTGAACGTATATTTGAAAAACTAATAGCATCCCTTCACAATGTATATATTTTAAATGCCATGAACTTATAAATCATCTTTAGCTCATTATTGTCGTCAGCTGTATTAATTTTACATTTCCTATTTGCCTGTATACTTCTCAGAGAGCCAAATGAAGCCATGCAAAGCATACAAATACTCAAACAGTAACATGTTAAATGAAGCATAAAACATCCAATTATAATATATGTGAACTTAGTAGATTAACCAGAAACCAACATGGAATATAATAAAGATCATTTTCTGCCAAGGACATTGTGGAATGGAAAATGCACACTTCATCAACCTACATCAATACTCAAAAAGTATTCATTTCTGTCACTACTTTTATACATACCAGTACCACCGAGCATCTTTTGAAATAATGATACAAAAATCACACTTGCCAGAAGAAGCAACAACACATCAAAAGGAAAGTTGCCTCTTCATTTACCTCCTGATGTGGTAATATTTCAACAAGAATCTTCACTCACTTAGGAATCCTTTGCAACTTCCTTACAAGAGGCCTTGAAGGCTTGCAGCAAATGTGGCATCTTCAATGCCAATCACAATACTGTTGCCTCCATTGTTTGTGCCAATTTTTCACCAGTACTTTATTCAGCCATTCTTGAATTGGATGTATCCAAGATTGTTAAAATAAAATATATTGAGAAACAGAGGCATATTTATATCTTCAAATTACATATTCTAAACAAGCAAATGTAATGCTCATGATTCACAGAAAATAGAACATGCCTTTGCCTTGTGATCATCATATCAATGTCTCTGACGAATATGATCCTCGTAAACAATCAAAGAGGTATTAAGGCACAGCAGCTGTTGCAGCTATAAATGCTGATTGAATAGAGAAAGTTACAACCCCCTAACTTCACTTCCTACAATATGACTAAGGATTTAACAAAAGGGGCATCAGAATTTGTAATAATATATTTAGCAGTGTTGCACATATCGCGATAATATCAGAATTATCGCAATATTATTGCCAAAATCGACAGAAGGGGTGACATTGTACCCAAGAGGGTTGACACTGGGACTCTGCGCAAAGGCTGTCAGGGGCAGCTCATTCAATGGCTAAATCAGCCAAGATTTCCTGTGATTGTGTGAGGTAACCTCACTAATCTCTCAGTCAGTGATATTCTCTATAACTGGATTGCCAAGAGAGGCATCCAGAGATTGTATTCAAAAATTACTACTACTTAATAATAAAACCCTCAACTGCTGCATCGGTTTTCCCGCATTGAGTTTTTCCGAAGACATTAGTCCAAAAATAGTTGTGTCAGATGTGTCTATGATTTACTCTTGTATTTTTCCGTAGTTTATTTAGTGAAGGTTGCAGTGTGTTTAATTCGATGTTGTCGTAGCAATAAACTGAATAATTAATTTATCAGTTAAAAGAATTTATACCAATTGCTGCAATAGGATTCCAAATTTAAGGAATTTTCACATTTCCAAGCAGAAATCTCAGCCTTTGCTTTGGCGGTCTTCGAGTGTCTGCCCAAGGAAGGAGAATTTCATCTTGTTCGGTTCAGTAGCAACAGCGCAGTGACTGCGCAGTGCTGGGAGAGATACATTCTGGGTGCTGAGAAGTGCAGGGATTTTGGAGTTGGGATTTGGTGGGAAGGTTGAGAGCTTCCTAACAAAGATATTGCACACATTTTTGGGAGCCATCTACAGCTGAAATTCCAGGAGCACAGATTTATCTAGCAACGCAAAGTGTTGGAAATACTGAGAGGGGGGTGAATCAGCATTTCTTTTCAATTGTTAGTTTTACCAGTTAAATCACTTATAATTAGAACGCAAAATGAACAATAAGAGTAAATGTTTTCATTAATATCTTCTTTACAATAAATCAAGTACAATAATGTGTAGGGCTCCAACCCTAGATGAAGGCACCAATCTTCAATCCTTACAGTGACCAACTTGTACTTTTCCAAGCACCTACTTGGACTTCACAAGGCTCCGACCTCTAGGGCACCAACCCTATCTTTCAAGGCTCCAACCTTGTCACTTTGAGGCTCCAACCTCTAGGGGTCCAACCCTATCTCTGGTACAGGCACCAACCTGGTCTTCTTGAGGACACCTATCCTCTAGGGCTCCAACCCACTGCTTCAATTTTTCAAGATAAGTTTGATGATCTTCAAGGCTGCCAATGTTTTCTTTAACGAGCCCTGACAATCTTCAATTATCCCCTCACTTAGTCTCCACGTCACTTCATCAAAGTCAACCTTGTTCTTCACATGAAGGTGTCTGCACAGCTCTTCATGGCATCCAAACTATTTCTCCAAGGTCACCTCATGATGACATCAGCGATGCATCATGATCTCCAAAAATATCTCCAAGTTCAATTTTAAAGTGTCTTCACAAGATGCTCCAAGGGTCCTAATATTCTGTTGTCTAAAACCTTCACTGCTCCAAGGCTGCTACAATGTATTTTTCACTAGTCTGGTTTAATACATCACTTGTCCAAAAGCTCCAAAGAAATTAGTGCTTTCACTTTCCAAGGCTCTTAATCTTTACTTCAAGGTTGACTGCATATAACCTCATGGCAAGCTTGATGATGTCCCCATAGTCATTCCATTTCTGAATCACTGAACTTCTCCAAAGGGTCACTTGTCTAGCAACAATAGGCTTGAAAGATTGACCTTAAAACAATGTATTGTGGGTGTAGCAACTGACTGTAGATAGCCTAATGATGGAGTCCAAACTTTTGTGGCTCACTCAAACTTTGTTCCTTTATTCAACTAAGGTTCTCTGAGATTTGTGACTTAATCCAGGCTTCAAACAAGAGTGAAATAGATACTAAGTTGAGTACTAGATCACAAGACTTTTCAAGCTTTAGTTTATAGGTATTATCACAGAAAAATGGAATGAAGGTTACAGTCACAGTCCGAGTTGTTGTCACAGTCACAGTCCACAGAGAGGATCAGGGCCACAGAGTCCGAGCTGTTATCACAAAATTCGAGTATGATGTCACAAAATCGAGTTGTTGGAAACAGTCTATACTGGTTCTTCTGTAGGCTACTTCAAACCTGCAACTAGGCTACTTCTAAATAAGGGAAATATTCCTCCCGACCTCCTTTAAATATTGCCCAAAACGGTGATGTTTTACAATCCTCTCGGCCTCCTTTAAATATTGCCCAAAATAGTGATCTTTTACAGTCCTCTCGGCCTCCTTTATATTATAATCCGAATTCTCTTAGATCTTGACCAAATTCGTTTGGAAATGTGGGTCTGTCGCCTCTATTTATATACATTTTGTTGCTTGAATGAAGGGACACGTCTTTGTATGGAGGCCGACTTGTGTCCTTGAGCATAGGTCAACTCAATGTCAAAAATATATTTTTTCAACTTGAAAATTCAATATCTCACAAACTATTAGGATTTTTGAGACAAATAAGGGCTCATTGGAAAGGAAAAAATATGCTCTAAAAGATGGTATAGGAGTCAATTTGGAAGGATGCCTCTAAGGTGGTAAAAACATTTTTTCTTTGTGATTGTCCTTAATTTTTGTGTGCAAAAAGTGAATAGGACAGCATGCCTTCTCCATTGCTTGGCTTCTCCTTTGTTTGTCTTCTCCATTGTTTGGCTTATCAATCATAGGGTCATAGTGTCATCATGTAGGACATCCATGTCATCATGAAGGTATAGCATGATGTATATAATAATAGTGTAGTGATATGTCATAGTGCAGCATCATTAGGAAAGTTTCAAGGTAGACTTCCAACCATCAAATGAGATCTTCCACATCATCTAGTTTTCCAACCTTCATTGAGTGTATGACATCATCATCAAGTATCATCCAAGTGAATGACATCACCATATGACATCAAGGGTTAAGGTCTAGATCATCAAGTCCATGCAACATTAGATCAAGAACTTCTTATGGCTTCCTTCATTAGTGGTTTGACTTCTTCGTGACTTGACATATTCATCGATGGTATCCTAGTCAACCAAGAGCCATGGCATCATCATCTGGAACCAGGCATCTCAAGAATATTGACCATCTCAACTAATGCCATATTGACATTAATGACAACCTTGATTAACACAAAGAGCCAAGCCCAAGAAGGTCAATTTTAGAGTTCACGCATTCCACAAATCCTTGGTGGTTTTTGTGGGTTTCATGAGTGTTATCACAAAATTGGACCTGATAGGCTGCTTGATTAGACAATCTCATGTAACTATTTCAAACCTAATCTTTTGACTGAGGCTTAGCCTCCTCAGCCTGAGAGGGCTCTCTCAAAAGTTAATGATATGGATAAAGATATAGATGGCTAACTCTATTTAGGAAATAAACTAATAAATGATAAAGTAGGTTAAGAATCACATCAGCATGTATACATTGAGCTTATGGAGTCAAAGCAATTCAATAATTCAATGAATCTACTTAACATGGAAGTTGAGGCGTATCAGAGTTTTTAGTCATAAGGTACACACACGTGAAACATGTAAAAAAAAAACAATCAGTTCACTTATATAGGAAGTCAGAGCATCTAATAGATGAATTCTGAGTAATATAGATGAACACCATTGCAAATGAGATATATAATAAATACATACAGAATAGGAAAACACTAAAACTCCTTAAGAATCTCAAATTGGTCAAGTAGAAGATCTCTGTATTAGTTGAAAACAGTCAATTCACAACAATCTCAGTTTTGCCAAAAATGTCCAACCCTTGACAAATTCGACCCAATGGCCTTTAATAAACCTCTTACATCATCAGATGATCTGCCTCTAGGCTAGATACATCGAATTTGTGTCCATTGACACCTTGAATAACCATAAAACATGAAATTTATTACAAAATGACCCCTATCCTACTTGATAGTCCTAATTCAAAAAGAACTCAAACTCCTTATTACTATCTATAACAACCTTATCTATTTGAAATTACATCATTGACAAGTGTATCATCACATGGTCGAATTTGGATAATGGTATTCAGTTCTTCATGACCACTTTGCTAACCCCCACAAAAATAGGGAACAATACCCTGTTTTTTTGGCATAGGATCTTTTTCCTCCTTTGAACATTCTGACCACCATTTAATCTTCATTTCGTGGTCCTTGGTTGTTGAAGATTAGCTTAACATGTCCCATCACTCTTTCCTAGCCTCTAGCTATCCAAAACCGCTTCAAAAATCCTATCAAAAGGTTGTAATGTATTGCACTACGAAAACTCAGCAGTTTCGTAGCGCTTTCTGTAGCGCTGTCATTTCAAGCCTTTATTCTCCAAAAACTTGACTCCTTCCTCTTGCATTGTTTTAATCACCCTTCAACACCTTTTTCATAACAATTATAGCTCTTAACTCAGCCTTTAACCCTTTACATACTGATCAAAGAAAACAAAAAAGGCAGCTACAGCAGTTTCATAGCGCTTTTCTGCTTTTTAATCCTGAAAGCACTACGAAACTGTTGAGTATGCAGATTTTTCATAAATTTGTTGAATGAAAACTGTGTTTGCCCAAAAACTCAATACATAACCTGTCTTCAGCATTTACAAACCATACCAACCATAAACCAACTTCAATTTAGCTTCCTTGAGGCACTCTTTCTTCATTTACAGTAGGTTGACCTATTGGTTCTTCTATGACTGTCATTTAATGCCTTTGCTCTGTAGCTCATCATGAATTAACTCCAGTTGCTCTTGCAAATCCTTCACCTGGTCTTTAAGTCTTTTATTAGTAGCTCTCAGATGAGTGTTTATTATTCTAACAAACTTAGCTTCTTTTATTGCTGGAGTTATCCACTTGACAAGTTGCTCTGTATTTTCTAAAGTTTCAGAAACATAATCAACTTGTCCTTCCCACATTGCCTTCATCCTTTTAAATTGTACTTTCTCGACACTATGTTTTCTAGCTCTCTTTTTCATGACAGCAATTTCCTGGTTTTCCAACTTTAACTTTTCCTCAAGGCGCTAAAACTTTGTTTTCTTTGTCACTTTCTCTTTTCCCCTTTTTGTTTTGCTGATTGTATGCTTCACTGTGGGTGATGAGAGATCAATAATCTCTTTAGGTGATTTAGTTATCTCAGTGGATATTTAAACTTCCTTGCTGCTCTCTATCAATTTCCTAGCATGCCTTGTCATAGGCTTTCTTGCTTGAAAAATGAAACCTGCATTTTCCCCCTCAAACTCTATCTCTTTGCAAACTTAGCCTTTTTCAACTTCTGCTCATCTTCTCCAATAAATTCAGCTTGGACAATAGGTGTTTCCTCTATGTCAATGGCATGAAGAATACCCTCTAGATTCCCCTTTGTTATTGGGTTGTCTTCTGTAGCAATTGTCTTTCCTTTCAAAACCACTGCTTGGCTTCTAGTTATTCTTTTGGTCCCTTGTTTGCTGATAGCTTGTCCCTGTTTTGCATCTTTGACAACCTTTGATTTCTGTTTTGCAAGTGGGAGCATTGGTGTATCAAGCATTTGCATTTGCTCTGGCATTTTCTCAATTTTCTTTCTTGGCTTCACTCTTGCAGGTTCTTTTGGTTTTGCAACCATAGGTTGGCTTGGTTCTGCTGTTGGTGGTGATGGAACTCCTTTAGCTTTAGGGTTTCTTGCAGGGGTTAGGGTTTCCAACTCAAAACCATTTATAAACAAGAATGATGACCAATCTCTGCCTATCGTCTGAATTTCATCTAAAATTAATAATAATGATGTTTCACTCCCCTCAAACTTTGCTTGCACCTTATCAGCCATCTTTGCAAGACTTCTATGCAGTTAAAAAGGTAAGTCAAGTGAAATCTTACCAGTGAAGTGTAGAAGCAATTTGAAATGGTATGAATAAACCTTGTGATATCTACCTTCACAGGTAAAATATTTATGAATCTTGAGCAGCAATTTTGAATAATTATCTTTGATGCAGCTTCTTGGGATAGCATTGTTGAAATCCATCTCAATGTGCTCAAGCTTCATGAATTCTTTACACTGCTCCATATTAAATTTGAACCCTTTGCACCAGGTTTCTTGACCTCTTGGAATCTCTGTAACGACAACAATGACCTCTGGTGTGATAGACAAACTTAGCATCCCAACTTTAGTGGTTGTTCCATTGAAATTCATAGCAAATTCCTTGGATACCAGTGTGTGACAGCCCTGCAATTTCTCACAAAACTGTAGGCAACCTACTCTTCTGAATGCTTCCATCACTGCTGGGTCTTCAATTATTGCCTTCATATCTTCAAGTTCATGCCTTAAGCATTGTCCTCCTTTGTGTATTTTTTTTTCCTCTGCCATTTTCTTCAGAGAAACACTCAGCCTCGCTTGAATAAATCTTTCAGCCTCGCTTGATATGGATGTATCAGCCTCGCTTGAATAAATGTATCAGCAGGCTCACTTGAAATGGATATAATAAACCTTTGTAAGAACTAGCCACAAGTTTGGCTCGACAATCAGAGCTCAGACATTACGAATGAAGGCAAAGGAATGAGAATGACTAATTAGGAAAAAAAATTGAATTTCAAATGTCCTTTCATAACTAAAAATGATGACTCACTCATACCTAAACTGACCATGATGATTGCAAACGTGGGTGTGTACTTCTATTTCATCATTACATGACTCAACATGCCTCTATCCTACCCTTTCCCAACGGTTTCTGACATTTGACAACTCAACTGACAAGATAGTTACAAAACCGCACTTTCGTAGCGACTGTAGTGTAATTTTTGTTGTTTGCACTACGAAACTATCAACGCTTTCGTAGCGCAAAGTGACTTTTACAACATGTGGTGCTACGAAACTGTGGTTTCTTGGCTAATTGGGCAGTTTTGATACTAAAACTTTGGGAAATGAAATGAATCATAAAATGAAGAAAGACTTGACATGAAGGACCTTAAAAATGAGTGTATTTAAACACTAGGGTAGGCTCAAACTTAAAAAATTTAATACTTCCCTTGGTCAAACTCAAGAAATGACTCCTGAGACCCTATTTTGACCCATGATCATAAGTAATCTTGTCATAATGATGTTCTAAAAAAAATTTAAGTGATAACAATGAGTAGAGTTCGGGGTTAAAAGCCCAAAGTTTTTTGAGCAGTGTAGCAAGCCCTAGCAGCGTTTCTAGAGGATATTTCAAGCTTGACTCAGAGACTATCTTCAGCTTGCCTTGAGCAAGCCCAAGTGCCTCCATTCCAGCACCTCTATTGTACACATTTTTCAGCATATCAATAAAATGGCTCTGCTCAATTTTATGGCTCCAATTGTGTTTTAATGATGTGTTTATTCTTTGTTGTTTGCTTATGTCATTTTATGCATGTTATTACTGTAATTTACCATTAGTAACATTACAATGGTATCAGAGCATAATCTTGGCTCAGCTTGTGGAAAACCCTTCATTCTATGACAAGACCATAATGAAAAACTAAGAAGTCATGGGATCCCAAGAAAGGTTAAACTCAAACATCATGGCAGTAACCTTAAATGAGGTGATTAGGGTGCAACAAATGATGTATGGTGTGGGGAAGCAATTGATTCATGCAACAATTGGGAATCCAGACCACTCTCAATTATACAACAAATTTGTTATGCCCAAAATTGTGGATAATGCATCAAGATGGCAAGACATTATTGCAACTGATGTGGAGTTATTGGCAGCAAATTGGTAGGCATACCAATCATTGGGACATGGCATTCAAGCGTCCCGCTCTTTTTGGGAGTTTTGTGAACTAAGAGACATGCACAAATCAATGGGAATTCTGTGGAATTATGCAGGGATGGTGAGGTGGATTAAGGAAGAAGATGGAAAAGTAGTTGAAGGGGCCATGGGAATTTCGTGGAATTATGCAGGGATGGTGAGGTGGATCAAGGAAGAAGATGGGAGAGTATTTGAAGGGGCCATGGTTGGCAAGGAGACAGTTGAGCATACACTCGTTGATAAGACACCATCCATTGATGAGGTATATGAGGTTGTGACCGAGTTCTCAAGTGATGGCAATGCACCACAAGTTGATGAGGTGTCGAGAGACATCTCCACCATCGTTGAGGAGCCGATAGGTACAAAGGACTCCAAGTCTATGACAGAGTTGTCAGATGACAATCATCTGCAACTGACTAGTGAGCATGTCTTGCGTGTTGGGTTGTCTATGGAAAAGCAATTAGAGGCTCACGTTGATTCCATGATGGAAGAGGATGTGCAGCCATCCTTTGGGCTAGCCATTGATGCGAGACAACAGAGAGGCCACACATTGGGTTTTCAGCATAGTTCGCTTTAGAGACACTAACGAGGTCTATAGTGTTATTAGCCCGCCCTTACACATTGGATTGAGGGAGGCAAGGTTGCCTAGAGTACCCGAGGGGATGGCCAGGTTAGCAGGATTGAGCGACACAAGCTAAGCATGACACCACATCAACTTAGAGGGCTTGTTCCTTCCACAGAGGATTATATGATCCCTCCTTTGGGATTAGATGGCAAGAGGAATTGAGTTGGTACTTGATGGAGAAAGCTAGGCATTAGGATACATCCTTGGCCACATTTCAGCAAAGGCCTTGGATTTCCAGAGGGACACGAGAGCCAGACTATTGTTGGGATCCAAGTGGGATTTCCCATCACATCATAGAGTCAGTGGGTGATGGTAGTAGCAACGCGATGGGTATGATGTTTAGACGCACACACATTTTCAAATCGCCATCAAAACCCTGGACAACACTAGTGACAGGATGGTTCGAGAGGGGAGAAGAGAAATTTCATGAGTTGTCTTGGCATATTGACTGTGTGTGGGTCACAAGGTGATTAGCCTACTTTGGCAAGAGCTAGTAGGAGGAGGTGGCATCGACAGGCCACCAAACAAGGTGTTACAGGGAGATGGTGCTCTCTCATTGGTATATCGAACACCGGAGCAATTGAGGATAGGCACAATAGTGTCATTTATGTTGGCATCTGAGGAGTCTGGTCGCTCAAGTCTTTCAAAGCAAATAGGCAAGATGTAGACCACATCATGGAGGGTTTACTAGCAGAGTGGTGGATGTTTATGCACATGCAGGATACTGTATGTTACAGGGTGGTACGATAGTGAGTCGTGGTACATAGGACTACACAAAGTTAAGGGGTAGCTACTTGGCACATGTGGCTTCCAGCGATCATCAGTACAACACATTGGCAGACACAGGGCAAATTAGCATGCATCAAATTAGCGCATGATATATGGACCCTCTATATTGATCACATGCAGGGACTAGAGATGAGGCACGAAGGGATTCCTGCAGTTGTCAAAGCTATGTTGCAACAAGTTCGACTATGGGATGCAGAGATTCAGCTAATTAATAGATCAGTATGTCTCGTGATGATCAGAGTCATGACAGAGAGTGATCTAGTTCACGATTGGGTTGGCACATGGGGGTACACAAAGGCCTTCATTGAATGGCGAGGCAGACTTTCTTTGTTGTTGCATAAGTTCGGATATGATTTGGAGGGGGTAAATATTGGCATCACGATGATGCCCGAGCAAGATGAGCTTGGCTCTCACAGACCTCTCGTCACTAGGCCTCAATAGAGGAGAATACAGTTTGCACACGATGGGAAGTATGTCATAATCAGAGTAGCGCAACGTCAGCATGGTGGCACCACTTTGAGTTTCGCAAGGGACCTGATCATCACCGCTCTTTATAGCTCAATAATCCTTAGGGATGAGTTGGCTATTATAGGGGGAGAGCATGCAAATCTTCCATTAGGCTTTAGCAAGTCCCCGATGGCGTGGGGGACTTCAGTAGCATGGCTGGTGGGCCAGCAACATGATATCAAGAGAAGCTCACGTGAGCAAGACACTATCTCTACAAGGATTGGGTGGTATCTTCGATAGTATACTCCTAGTGTGCATGGGATGGCCTACGTGGTAGGACAACTTTACGAGGAGTTGGGCATAGTGCCACACTATCATGATCCCCTACTCACTAATGGGATGCAAGGACTACGAATTCCTTATACAGGGCAGGATAGTGAGTGGAGCAAGAAGAGCTTCAGGTTGGACAGGACAGCTTGGGATCTTGGTATTGAGGGATTCTTTCATGCCAGGACAGTTCAAAGGTCAAAGGCGATTTAGTGGCACATCTAGGACCCTGGCACATTTTGCAGTGATAGTGGAGAGCAACAACTAGAGAGGATGCTTTTTCAGGCATTGCTTGAGGACAAGCAATCTTGGTGAGGAGAACTGTAATATTCTTGTTTAGCAATTCTGCTAATCGAAATATTAATTTTGGCCAATTTTGATATTATTACAATTTTGACTTAGGAATTTTGGATTTGGGGGCCACAATTAAAATTAGGAAACTATAAGCCTCTAGACATTAGGTTGAGGCAAAATATTGCAACAATAGTAGATGATGGGGCCCAATGAGAAGACATTGCGGCCCACATGGACACAGCACAATCATTGGTGCGTATTGGAGGCTAGAGGCACAATCTAGGGCCCAAGAGAACGTTGGGCAACCTTGGATAAATAGGAAGCATGAGGCTCATTCTTGGCATTCAATCTATCATTTCAAATTTGTCTTTTGACAGAGAGCATGCTTGAGCGAGAGCCAAGTCTTCAAGTGTTGTTGAGCACACGAGTGTTTCCAAGCAAAAATCCTAGCCTTTGCTTCGAGAGACTTCGAGTGCTTGCCCAAGGAAGGAGAATTTCATCTTGTACGGTTCAGTAGTAGCAACGCAAAGCAGGAGTAACTAGGCAAAGCAAGAGTAGCAACGCAGTGACTGCGCAATGTTGGGAGAGAGACATTCCGGGTGCTAAGGAGTGCGGGGATTTTGGAGCTGGAATTTGGTGGGGAGGTTAAGACCTTCCTAACAAGGATATTGCACACATTTTTGGGAGCCATCTACAACAAAATTTCCAGGAGCACAAATTTATCCAACAGCACAAAGAGCCAAGCCCAAGAGGGGCCAATTTCTAGGGTCGATCATTCCACAAATCCTTCGCAAGTTTTTGTGGGTTGAGTAAAGTTTGAGGTTAAAAGCCCAGAAATTTTTTAGCAGTGTAGCAAACCCTAGCAACGTTTCTAAAGGAGTAGCAACAACATTCTGGCCAAGGACAACTCAAAGCTACAACCACGCAATGTACTTTTTGGGGAAATTTCAAGCTTGACTGAGAGGTTATCTTCAACTTGCCTTGAGCAAGCCAAAGTGCCTCCATTCCAGCACCTCTAAAGTACACATTTTCCAACATATTAATAAAATGGCTCAGCTCAATTTTATGGCTCCAATTGTGTTTTAATGGTGTTTTATTCTTTGTTGTTTGCTTATGTCATTTGATGTTTGTTATTACTGTAATTTGCCATTAGGAATATTACAATATGATTAAAGAGAGCACTATATGGGCTCAAGCAAGCTCCCAAGGCATTGTATGCATGGGTTGACAATTATTTGCAAAGTGTTGGCTTGGAAGGTGATTATGCATGAATCAAATTCCATGACATGCAACAAGCGACCTTAATTATCTCCTACAACAACTTGTTATTGTATTTCCTAAATCAAGACTTTAGACAACAATTTAATTTAATTTTGGGGTACCTTTCAACAAAGTAAGTGAGTCAAGATCTAATTTCAAACGTTGAGATTAGAGATTTCACTTGAGATTAAGGTCTGATCTTTTTTAATAGGAGGTTTGCGCCAAAGGAGATACACATTCGATTTCGCACAAGTTAGGATTCAGTGGAGCACAATATTTGGCAGTGAGAGCAAGAAAAGGCTAGATCGAGCTAGCTAGAGCAAGATTAAGGCAAAGTGAGATTAGTTGAGAGGTTGAGTTTTATCTTTGGCCAAGAGGCCGAGTTTCTTTATACATAGAAATTTTATGTTGGGTCATGCGTGTGAGTCATACAAGAGTCGAGAGAGAGAGAGAGAGAGAGAGAGAGGGATAAGATATTTTATTAAGTATTTATCGTAGCAAATTCTTGTGTAACACTTGTAAGAAAACACTTCTTCTGAAACTTAATAAGAAGCCCAACCTTTGTTGGTATTTCCCACACTAGGGTTTCCAAGGTATATCTATGTTATTCTCTATAACATGTGATTGGTTTCGTATATTTTTGCTTTTGTTGTTTATTTGGTTAAAAACCCAAAATATTTGTTGTTACAAATCAAATTAGAAAGTTTTGTTTATTTTAGATCTGTGATTATTTATTGAGACAATAAATTTGTAACTAGGTTTAAAGAAATATATATATATATATATATATATCCTCGTGTGGGACCTCAAGTTTCCATAGAGACCCTTGAGGGCACCTGGAACCACAAGGTCCTAAGACTTATTGGTTGACCTACGTCGAAGTAAAGAAGGGGGCACACTACCTTGGGTTGTGCAAGCTAATGGAGAATGAGGGATTGTAGGTTGGAGTGCTATTGGAGTTTAGTACCTTGGCATTGATCATGTTTGGCACTAATTATGTACCATGGATGGCTTTAGATAAGGCTTTTTCCCTTGTGGAGTCATAGCCCTAGCTCAAAAGTGACCTAATGTTAAAAGAGCTAGAGCATTAGACTCTACAACTAGGGGGAACATCCCAGACCTGCAACCAATCATTAAACATTAAAAATATAAATATTTTGTTCATTATTTTACGTTAAATGTCATGTTGTCATGTTTTAATGCCATGATTATAATGTTGTGGTTGTGTATGTTACTCTACACGCTTGATTTAAATGAATTTTTTTGTGTGTGTCATATAGAACAAAGTGTGGTTAGCATCATTTGCAAGGCATATTGTTATTTTTATCATAACGTGGTTGTTGTGGTAAAGTCAAAGGGAAATTGGGTAATTTCCCATACCTCACCACCCTAATGAGAAAAGAAGTGGTCGAGTGCATTACAAGTTTTCCATTCAAATATAATCACCATTAGGGGGAAGAGGAGTTCAAAAACTTGGTTAAGTCATGATGAGCTCCATTTAGTTTAATGATTGAATCCTCAACTTGTATGCAATTTTCATACAACCTAAAGACCCTTAAAGGAAAAGGTGACTTCTCGGGCCAAAGATATAAGGGGAAAAGGACTTTGCACCTCAAGGAAATTAAAGTTGAATTGGCCACATTTGATTTTAGTGAGTTATTTCAACTAAACAAATGTCACATCTTGGAGTATTAGAAAAGCAACAGGTTAAGTTCTTATTAGATGAGGAAAGGGACTGGAGGTTGTAAAGCAAGGCCCTATGGCTCAAGGTCATAGACCAAACTACCAACTATTTTAAAAAGTACACCAAGGGAAGAATTTTAATACTATTTGGGGTTTGGCCAATGACAAAGGACATTCAATAAAGGGATTTGCAAATTTAGCAAATTTGGGGATTAATCACTTTAGACATTCAAAGCTCTTATCCATGAGCATATAGGATCCATGCTAAAATATTTGGAGCAAAACAAGGCATTACTTCAGCCTGTGACTTTTGAGATGTTGTGATCCAGACTTATGCAAGAACGCAACAAAATACAGATATAAACATAAACACAGAGATGCAGTAGAAATAAAACTTCATTTCATTAATATCAAAGAATTGAAATATGCTTACATACAAAATGGAAATAAACTAGCTCAGGCGAATCTCTAAGAAGAGATGTGGCAGCAACATGCCTCTGAACTGTGTTGCAATGAGTCTCAATGGCCTTTTTATTATTGAACATCAAAGAGAAACTCTAAACAACAAAAAAACTAACGCTAAAAGATGGAATGCCAAGAGTTTGTGGGCCCCATTGGGGTTAGTTGGGCAGCCAACTTCTCAAGGTCGTGACTTGGTCATATGATCTATGTTTGTCGTGTACAATACATTGTTAGAAATATATCTCCGAGTACTACAATATTTACAACAGGCCCATGCTGACGTGCCTAATGGAGACCTTCAAAACATCATTTAGGGGGTCAAAACAACTCCAAAAGTTCAAAACCCAAAAACTACTAAAAATAGTAAACTATGTTATAAACAAGGAAACTGATCAAATCGACTAGAGGTCCAGGTGGAATAGGCGAATGGCCACTGATATCCACATGGATTAGTCCTCCCCCCTTAAGAAGTAATGGTACCCACTGCATGCAAAGCCTCTATGAGGTGAGGAAATTTCTATTGAACTTGGTCTGTGGTAAGCCACTTTCCTTGGTGCAGGAGTTGGCCAGCTTTGACAACTTAATACAATTGGATCTTCTGATGGCAAGTGTTCTTAATCTGCGTGTCCATGATCCGATCAATTGTGGCATGTTCCATGCAGTCAGGGGTTAGCTCAATTAGTGTGAGTTTTTATGCAATGTCTGATGTGTCTAGTAATGGTGGAAAGTATGGCCGAAGGCGGTCCACATTGAACACTAGGTGGAGGCCAAGGAATAGGGGAATGTTGAGCTCTAAAGCAATGTCCCCTAAGGCCCATATTGAAATGAGCAAAGCTTGTGATTGGCCCCAATAAGGTGCTCCTTCTGCAAATGTAATCAAACCTTGTCGCCCACCTAGAATTATGTGGCACTTGATGTTGATCATGACATTGTTTGTACTTAACATTTTCTTTGTCCAATATGTCGTGGACTTTTTGTAGAATATGTTGAATGCACTCAATGAAATTGTTAGCCCTATCAGCTTTGTACTAGACATGTGTTGAATCTACCTGAGTAGTTGCAAATGGTATGGCAACATCGATGGGACAAAGTGGTTGGAACCCACATCCTATCTGAAAGGGGTTGTGGTCAGTTTAGTTGTGGAGAGCTTTGTTGTAGCTGTGTTGGACATAGGGGAGGCTCTCATCCCATGTGTGTGGATGCTTCGATTAGCACATGCACAAGATGTGCATGATCATCATGTTGATGACCAGTGTTTGGCTATCAGTTTGGGGTGGAAGGTTGTGGACGTAGTGAGCTTGGTATATGTTACCCACCACTTTGTGGATGATATCCCTAGGAGAAAAAATGTCTCCATGATGGAACTCAACCAACAACCAACAACCCCTTGCAGCCCTCAACTAGCTCGTTGTGCCATTTTTCCACCACCTGACCTAGCCATGTGGTCCCTCACCTATCTGTATTGATCATATGTTTGAAGGTGGGCCTCCCGAACCTAAAGGTATGTCTTGTCATTGGGTAATTGAGTATTGGGTTTACTTATCATGGACACTTTTGGGCATGGATTGATGGGGGAATTCGACGAAAAGAGTGGGCTTAGTTTGTGCTTCTACCCCCTTGACCTCTTTTGGACGTTACCCTTGGATTTTAGTCCTGTGGGATCTCCTTACTGACCATTTGGTTTTAGGGTGGTACTACTTGGGAAGCCTCGACTTTGATTGTGTGGTCTTGCTCCCTTATCCACATATACTACTCCCCTTACATTCATTATACCTCCATTCATCATCTCTTCCACATGGATCCACATTACCTCTTTGGGTCCACATAGGGCTAGCCTCCCCATTCCCTTGCACCCACCTTGGGTCAAGCTTGGAACAATGCTCCAGATGTTGAAGCAGCTAAAAAGAAAAATAAAAGCATAAATGGCCACATTCAACAAGAAAATGTACCACAAGATGAAAAATATGGTCGGGACAAACATAACTAGCACGTGGGCAAAAGCCCATACATGAGCTCTACCCCATACCCATGGCCATCACCTTGGTTCCATAAGCCCTAGATGAACCTCATTCATCATTCAAAAACCCATGATTGTCCCAACCCCTAGAGGGCAATGAACCACCCTACCAAAAAGGGGTAATCACTGCTATATCTTACACATCATGTTCTTGTCCTTTGAACCCTGAGCAATTAATCAAAGAAAAAAATCATAAAAGGCAAAAGGTATATAAAGAAGGGTGGAAAAATCAAGGTCAAGGCACCTCATGTACCACAATTGCTACCTCCTACACATTAGATCTTATGCAGGATTGTAGATGATGTCCATTTAGGTTTGGTCTCCCTATACGAGGTCCTAACCCTCCAGAGGGTTACATTGGCACATATAGGGTTTGTGTAGAGAGCCATGGGCCTCCACAGCAATAGACAGCACTCCATGGATCCCCAAAGATGTTCAGAGATTGATAGAGATCCACCTTTGGGACGAGGAAGATGTATTTGGTACATTATACCTAACTGGCCCCACAAGTGCACCACACAGGTGTCCCAAGTCTTTACGATGACATGGCAACATTCTTTCCATCATTTGAGCCCTTATAGATGGTCTACAAGCATCTTCAACTCATATGGAGACCCATGAGGTCATTGGTGTGCACCCACACCCACTGGGAACACCACAAGTTTATTGTTTGGAGAACAAAGGGCCACCCCCTTGTCCATTACCTTTGAGGATCCTATTCATCATTATGGCACTTACAAACCTCATGAGGCCTCTTGGAGAACCCTACAACATGCATAGATTATTATTTGATCGCTTGAGAGGCTTATTATTCTATTTGTGAGCTAGTTTGGTGGGCTTGTCAATAAAAGTTAGTTAATTTGCACATTATTTTATTTTAAGGGGCTAATGTAGGCCCATTAGGTAATTTGAACTCTTAATGTGTATAAATAGGAGTTTGATGGATTCATTTTGGATCATTCTCTCAATAGAGAACTTCGCACTTTTTCCTTGGTGGATATTTTTGGACGATGGATGAATTTTGATGCATGGATTGGGTTCTTTTCTATCTTGGGGCTTCTTATATTGCAAATATGATGCTGGTTGGATATATTCTCTAACATGTTAGTGCAATTTTAACGTTATTTTTCATTTTTCTACATACATTGGGACCCCGCTATTATTAGGGCTAATTGTTGCGTGTGTTTAATCTGGAATTATGTGTCTATTTAGCTTATCTCTATGTATGGGCCATGTTGGATGAATGGATTGTCCTAGAGATCTTGTTATCTTGATAAGCCTTCACCATTTGTAACAAAGTATAATGATTTAAAGTCACTTTTCTTCTCTTGCCTTTAACATTAGACGAAGTCGACTTTTGGAGCCTCCTTGAACAAGAAACAAAATCTGCCTTGACAATTCTCCTTGACTCCATATCCCCAAGAGGAATTAGGCATTGGCCCATATAAAAGGGTGATCATTTCAACCCCATTTTCCACCTTTTTCCTTCCTTTCCTAGGTCTAACCTCATTAGGTCATCTAAGGCATCAATTTCCCGAGAAACTAACCCTAGAAAAACTTTGATCTCCTAGGCTATGCTGCATTGGTGGGTTCCCTAGGTCTCCTCCAAATTTGAAGTAAATCTAACAATGGAATCTCAAGATATCAAAGCCCTAGGTCTAGGATAATTTTGCCATGATGTTCCCAATGCTAGTGTGAAAATTCCTAAAACTAGAATCCTATTGCAACAACTGGAAAATATTCACCTAATTGTTAATCTTTACTTAACAATTTATTTGTATTTAGCTACGGCAAACATTGAATACATCACACTGCAACCTACACAAATATAAAAATGTTGCAGAAACAAAATACAACGCAAGAAAGAAATAAATATACAATAGACACCATTATTTTTTGGACAAATGTCCCCGAAAAAAACCCAATGAGGGAAAACAGATGTAGCAACTGAGGGTTTGTATTATTATGCAGTAGTTTTTTAATACAAATCTTTAGATGCCTTACTAGCTATCCAATATAGAGAATATAACTGGAAGAAATGAAGTGAGAATTAGCCTCACACTATCACTGGCAATCCGACACTGATCCAGCCTCTGAATGGCTAGCCCCAAGTTGCCTCTGGGCAGTCACTGTGTTGCCTCTGCATCACAACTCGTAGGGACTGTGTCACTCCTTTGGTTGATCAATCTATTGGTTGGATGCTCAAATCTTTGACCCTTCGATCTCAAACCCCGACTCTTAGCACTAGATCTGGATTGCTCCTCAACAAAACTATGAATCTCCTCTCAAGCTCTGAGTTGCCCAGCATGGCTCTGCGCTGCCTCTCTGGATCTCACTCTGCCTCCTCTGCTCTGTATTCACCATATCGAGAAAACTTCCACTGGCCAATACCCCTGCCCCTCACTGCAAGAAATCAACTCAATCACTCCTCTGGCAACTACTGTGCTGCTCTCTTGAGAATTCGATCTCTAGATCTCTCACTTGATGTATTTTCCAAATGCCCATCAAGCTCCTTATAATCTTTCGTTGACATATCAACGACAAAGATTAAAACATAATCAAAGACTAAGATTAACTGGGAGTTGATATGTGTCTTTATCTAGAAGATTCACACTCGATCTAATTAATACACTTTGATTAATCACATTTCCTAAGTTTAGACTTAGGAATACATTAAAAATGATTAATTATTTTAATTAAATCCTCTTGGAGTGGAATTTCCCAAAACGCTTTTTGGATTGTGGAATGCATGTGTCTTAGCCTCTCTACAAAATCTCGAGGCTAGAGCACATCCAATGCTACAAAAATCAACACTCCCTCTTAGCGAGGAATGTGCTCAAGTGTTGCAACCTCCTAAAGCATCACTCTGACTTCTGCACCATCCCAGCTACGTTGTTGATGTCTGGTTGTTGTTGCCTACCAACTACTGCGTAGCTCTCTCTGCGCTGCATATGTGTTGTTGTTGATTGTGCATGATGTTTTCAATCACTGCATCTGCATTGAAACTCTGTTGTTCTTGCCACTGCAACATCTGCAACTCCCTCTCATCTGCTACTACTACAACTAAGAGATGTCCATCAACTGGATCAATTGTTTTCAAATTGATGCATCTGTCCACCGAGTTCTGACTGTTGCTAGCCTCTGCGCTGTCACTGAAGCCTCAGCGTTGTTGTTGACTCTACATTGTGCCAACTACATTGTCGTCAGCTTTTCTCTACGTTGCTCAATTCCTAACACAGCTAACCATTACATCTGTCACTCTGGCACCTAAATGCACCATATGTCACTGGTCCATCCTGCTACTGTTGCTATGGGCTCATGTAGCAAGGAATTGATCCAAGAGGTGGACTCCTCAAGGATCTTGCCCATCTGTAGTTCTTTGGAACTATAGCACTAGATCACCCCACCTCTCCCCTAGAGGTATATGAGCAATCATGGCAAACTCCTCTTCGATCTCAGCAATAGCAACTTGCTAATCATGCTCCTTCTTCTTGTCCTTCTTCCGAAGAGGACACCAAGAACTGAAGTGGCCCAACTCACCACATCGAAAGCACTTGATCTTCGAAATGTCCTTCTTTCGCCTATGCTATTATTGCGGCCCCTTTGATGCGAGGATTGCATTTTCTTCTTCCTTTACTTTTGCGTTCTACTCGTTGTTGTTGTTACCATCCAATTTGCTCTTTACTAAATCACGCCCCATCTATTCTTGTTGGAGAACAACCCACATCCCCTCCCAATTCGACAATTTTTCTCTGCCCAAAATACTTTGGACGAAAACTTGCCATTCTTTTGAGATGTTATTTAGGGCTAATCTCGCCATCTTTGTAGCTTGAGGCGTTGACCATACAGCTCCCCCTTCTGCATCCTTGTGGATCTCATCTTCTCCTCCAAGTACATCTTTTGCTGCTCAAAAGATCCCTGACACAATGTGGCCAATGCATCCCACATTTCTTTGGTTGTGCCTTTGCATGCTATGTGAGATACAATGTGATTTCTCACTCCGTCAAGGATCAACCTCTTGGCCTTTGCCATATCCTTCTTATAAGCTTTCAATGGATCCAAATATGTGGGGACAAATGAAGGCTTTAAGATCATGTCCATCTAGAAGGAAGGAGATCCTTGCCTTCCAAATCACATAGTTGGAGGCACCCTCCAACCGATCCTAATCTCTCAACCCGATTGTTGCCATCACACCCAACAACAATGACGAAGATTGCCTCTCACCCTCTGTGCAGTTGCTGACTGGCTCTATGCACTCTCTACTGGAGCGAACAAAACTTCTCTCGGCTACTATTGTTTTTGCGTGGGAAATTAGAATTTTTGGGCAAGAAATTCTTTGAGGTCATAATTCCCTCAGTGTGATCTTCTTTCCTTCTAATGATTTTCTGCTCTAGTAATTGCTGCAGAAAATCTACGTCCCAGCTAAAGATCTGCTTTGCACTGAAGCAATTGTGTTGCTCCCTCTGCCACTGACAAATATCGATATGGAAAATCTTCTTCTTTGTCAACTCGTTAGAGAAGGATTTTTCCATAAAAATCTTGCCCTCTTACGCAGCCCCTTAGGGATTTCAATCTGCTACCTACACAACTCTTCGAGCTCCCTCTTCATCTCTGCTTCACATGCGCTCCGATACCATGTGAAAAATCCTAAAACTAGAATCTTATTGCAACAATTGGAAAATATTCACCTAATTGTTAATCTTTACTTAACAATTTATTTGCAATTATCTACGACAAACATTGAATACATCACACTGCAAACTACACAAATATAAAAATGGTGTACGGAAACAAAATATAGCACAAGAAAGAAATAAACACACAATCAACACCGTTACTTTTGGACAAATGTCCCCGAAAAAACCCAATGCGAGAAAGCAAGTGCAACAGCTAAGGGTTTGTATTATTATGTAGTAGTTTTTTAATACAAATCTTTGGATGCCTTACTAGCTCTCTGGTACAGAGAATATAACCAACAAAAATGAAGTGAGAATTAACCTCACACTATCATTGGTGATCCGACACTAATCCAGCCTTTGAATGGCTATCCCCAAGTTGCCTTTGCGCAGTCACTACATTGCCTCTGCATCACAACTCGTAAGGACTGTGTTACACCTCTTGTTGGTCGATCTGTCGATTGGATACTCAGATCTCTGACCCTCCAATCTCACACCCCGGCTCCTGACACTAGATTTGGACTGCTCCTCAACAAAACTATGGATACCTCTCAGGCTTTGCATTGCCTCTCTAGATCTCACTCTGCCTCCTCTGCTCTATATTCATCGGATCAGGAAAAATTCCACCAACCACTATCCCTGCCCCTCACTGCAAGAAATCAACTCGATCACTCCTACGGCAACTGTTGCACTACTCTCTTGAGAATTCAATCTCTAGATCTCTCACTTGATGTATTTTCCAAATGCCCATCAAGCTCCTTATAATCTCTCATTGACATATCACAGCCAAGATTAAAACATAATCAAAGGCTAATATTAATTAGGAGTTTATCTGTGTCTTTTATCTAGAAGATTCACACTTGATCTAATTAATACACTTTAATTAATCACATTTTCTAAGTTTAGACTTAGGAATACATTAAAAATTATTAATTATTTTAATTAAATCCTCTCTGTGTGTAATTTCCCAAAACGCTTTCCAGGTATTGTGGAATGCATGTGTCTTAGCCTCTCTGCAAAATCTCGAGGCTAGTGCACATCCGATGCTACAAAAATCAATAGCTAGTACCTAATAAGATCATTTTGACATCTTTGGGTGAAAATTCTTGTTTGATCATTTCCCCTCACCTTGGTCAGGTTAAGAATATCATCAGTTGCTAGATTTTATCCCCTTAACCTGGGCTTTGGGTCCACTTGGCCGCGTGTGGTCCCATTTATTATCAAAGACAATTCATCAAGGGCAACTCGAGAATCCAAGTTCTATAAGGATTTTAGGAATTGGGAAACTCCTTTTCAAGTCATATTCCTTTAACCTAACCTTCAAATCCTCACCTCCTTTCCCTAAAAAGTCTTGTGCCTTGCTTAAAGAGCAAGCAAGCTCCATTCTTAATCATATCCTAGGGAAAGGGTCTTTAAGGTCTCTTCACATATAATTGTTGATCCATCCTTCATAAGTGACTTCCTAATTATTGGGTCTCCTCCCATCAGTGAAAGTCTGTAAAGAGCAAAGAGTCTTAAGTATGGTGATAGTGGGCTAAGTCACCATCATTGCCCTTGACCTAGCAGTTGCCCTCTTAAGAGTCCCCTTTAGGTCCCTTGCGAGTTTGAGTGGTAACAGCATCCAACAATGACCAAAGGTTTGACCAAAATGCACTTAGGAACTAGTTGTCCCGACCAAGATAATAGACTGTGTGATCCCAAAGTGTACCCATACTCGTTCAAAGAAGAGTTTGGCTATGGCTTTTGTTGTGATACTCTTCTTACAAGCCGCCAAAATGGCTATCTTAGAGAATCTATCGACGACCACAAAAACACAATCATTACCATGCTTGGTTGAAGGAAGGCATGACATGCAATCCATGGAGATGGATTCCCAAGTCCGGCTAAGAATAGGCAGAGGAGTATATAGGCCTTGGTTCTTGATTTTTGGTTTGGCAATGGTGCAAGCAATGCAAGACCTGATGTACTTGCCCACATCCTATCAAAGGTTCAACCAATAAAAATACTTCTGCAACACAAACCACTGTCTTTTCTACCCCAAAATGTTTAGTGACTCGACAATAGTGTGCCTCTCAAATCATCTTGGCACGCTCGCTTCAAGGAACACAAAGGTGTCCCAAGTGGCATAATACTATGTCTTGGAGGTGAAAATCCAAAACTTGCTTACCTTCCAATAGCATCTTGTATCTGGTTGTGAATTATGGATCACTCTTGTAGAGATGTGGCCATTCTGAAGTCTCATGTCCACAAGAGTCGAGCACAATGGTCAGCATTATGACTAGCAGTCAGCTAAAGCAATCTACGACATTATTGTTGTTGCCAATTTTGTACTTAATGTTCAAATGGAAATGTTGCAAGTATGTGGACCATTTTTTATGGCGATCGTTCTGCAACTTTCCTTGTGATTGTATGAATTGCAAAGCTCAATGGTCTATGTGGATGATTGTTTCCTTTCCCATAATGTAATGCTTCCATTATCGACAGGCCTGCACAATGGAATACATCTTTGTCATAGGTGGGATATTTTCAGATTGTGTATGAAAGTGTCTCACTGTGATATGCCACCAGATGCCCTGCTGAGTACGAATTGCACCAGTAACATAGTCAAACGCATTTGTCTCAATCTCAAATGGTTGTTGCAAACCTAGTAATGTGAGCACCGATGCAAAGCAAAGGCAATGTTTCAACTCGACAAACGCCTTCTATTGGGATTCAAACCAAAAGAACTATGGTTTCGCTTCACCCTTGGTGACTTGACTCGAGGGCCAAATGATATGAGAGAAACCCAACACAAACCTGCGGTAAAAATTGGCAAGACCCAAAAAGTTGCGGAGCTCTATTAGAGTGGTTGGGGTTGGTCAATCCCAAATAACTTGTATCTTGGTTGGGTCCACATGCACACCTCGCTCACCAATGATGTACCCCAAATATTGAACCTGAGTCAGACCCAAAGTGCATTTCTCCAAATTGGCACACAATTTGTTTTGTCACAGGGTTTGAAGGACTTGTCAAATGTGGTGAAGGTGCTCTTCCCAACTCCAACAAAAGATCAAGTTGTCGTCCAAATACACTGCTACAAATGAGTTGGTGAAGAACCGCAAAATGTCATCCATAGCCTTATGAAGGTTGCAGGGGCATTCGTCAACATGAAATGCATGACCAGCCATTCGAAAAGGCCCTCCTTGGATTTGAAGGCAATCTTCCACACATCGAAGGGTTCAATTGCTACCTGGTGATAACCAAACTTCCAATTAGTCTTGTTGAAATATTTGGCCCCTTTGAGCTGGTCCAGAAGGTCATCAATATGTGAGATTGGATATCTATTGCGAACAATGAGCATATTTAGTGCCAGATAAGTCAATACAGAATCTCCAAATCCCATCCTTCTTCAATACCAACACTGATCAAGCTCCCACATAGTGATGAACTTAGTCTGATGTGCCCTTTTTGCAACAACTCCTGAATTTGCCTCTTGATTTCATTGTTCTCCAGAACAGAACATCGATGGATCAATCTATTGGGTAGCAACGCGCCTGAGGTCAAATCGATGAAGTGCTTGACCTGACAATGTAGGGGTACCCTTGTGGGAGAAGTGAAGATGTCCTTGTACTCCTCCACGACCTTATCCATTTGTTGTTGTCGAGCAAAGGAACCTTGTTTGGAGGTCGTGGCCACAATCTTCTTCTTGCCCTGAGGGCGAATCATAAGGAAGACAAATTTCTCGATTTGAGAAATGATCTTACTGCATTGCTTTGCAGAGATCAAAGAGATGGCAGTAGGCAATGCTACCTCTAGTATCCTGTATAACTTATTGCCCAAAGTAATAATAATAGTGTGAGGCCTAGACTCATACACAACATGACGCTTTCACAAGTATGGTTGACCTAATATTACATCATAAACTTCAAGAGGAGCTACATCACATAATACTTCATCTGTGAAGGGTTTGATGTTGTAGGGAAGGCAACACTATTAGCTAACACAAAGATCTTGTCCTTGGTGAAACCACCCGATGGTGTACAACTACTTATGTGGTATGGTCAATAGGCTCAACCACTTCACAACCTCTATTGAAATGAGGTTCTTTTGGCTCTCGATGTCGATAATGAATTGCAGTAGACAACCATTCACCCACATTTGTGAGTGGAAGAGACGCTTCCCTTCCTCTAAATCTTTAAGCTCAATCTTTTGGATCTTGGTAGTGGCTATCATGGCACTGGGCTCCGCGTCAATAATCTACTTCCCTTTGTGATTTCCCTTGTTGGGTTCTGACTCAAAGTCAATGCACGCATCTAATTCGAAAGCCTTCAGCTCAGCCACCAGTGACTACTTGGCTCAACACTCACTTGTGTTGTAAGTGGGACTCTTATGGAACTCACACCATTTTCATGTGTCATTTGTCTTCGTGGAGTTGTTCTTTGCTTGCAACTTCGACGAGTCATCCTGGGTCGCCTTGCCTTGGCTTTGTCCTTTGTTCTGCGGTTTGGAGGCTTCTTTCCCTTGCTTTAGATTTGCAGATCCAAAGTCTTGTTTTTCAGTTTAAATTTTTGCTCAATCTTGACAACGTATCGATAGGCAGCGTCAAGCGAAGAGATGTCCAGGAACTCCATCTCATCTTGTATGTACTTGTGTATACAACCGCAATACTTAACCTGACCAAGGTATCTGTGATGAGTTACACAACCCAAGATGACAAATGCCAGATGAAGGAAATTGTCAAGTTTAAGCTTTGAGGACAAAGCTTTTCGAGAAGGAGGCAATGTTATGAACCTAATTCATAACTTAAGTATTAAATATAGTCATTAATAGAATAAAATAAAATAAATGCAATTACTAGCTAATCAATTAGGATTATGTTAAATAGTCATTAGGTTAATGAAAAGGCGTGTCTAAAAGACATGCCCATTCGTGAAAAGGTACCTGCATAGGTATAAAAGCGAGACTTCATTGTAATTGTTGAAGCTTTTCTTGAATTTTTCTAATCTGCTCAATTATTTTGGAATCTTCTCGTAATGACACATAGTGTGGTAGTTTATGTCCATAGGCTTGTAAACTACGTTCGTAGGCTTGTAAAACAATGTTATGTGTCATTGCTTCAATATGGCTATGATAGCTTCAATATGGCTCTGATACCACTGTAACAACGGAAGTTGTAGATTTGGTTACTGTAGCAGCAAGATTTGTAGATTTGTAGACTTAATAGCAAAAACAGCTTTAATTATAAAAATACACGAGATGTATTTATAATAATAAATATTTATTGATATGATATAAGACAAGATGACTGAATGATTACAATGAAGTCCCGCTTTTATACCTGTGCAGGTACCTTTTCACGAATGGGCACGTCTTTTAGACATGCCTTTTCATTAACCTAATGACTATTTAACATAATCCTAATTGATTAGCTAGTAATTACATTTATTCTAATTTATTCTATTAATGACTATATTTAATACTTAAGCTATGAATTAAGTTCATAATAGTTCCCATCTAGTTACTTGGCACTCCCTAAGGAGCAAAATGGTGAGGACTTAAAAATATCCTTGATTTTGGGAAGGCACTAGCAAGTAAAAAAGGATCTTTAAAACAAGGAACATTTATGGAGAGATATTATGATAGCCAAATAAATATCTCCAAGGACGATATGAGATTGTATTCAATCTCGACATAAGACTCCTAATTCATCTAATCAATAAAGAGCAATATTTCTAGCATTTTCAATGGTAGGGTTGCATCTTGCCTAGCCAATCAAATATGATAATAGGGTACATATTGCTAGAGATGTTATTGTTGGGTGTGGTCAAGACATATGAGGATGATATATCACTCAATTAAACAATGTGCACATCAAGATCAAGGTAGGAAACAATGAGTGAGTCTAGGTCTTCAATCCCTCTAAACGAAATTACATTACAAAATTGGGTTCTCAATCCTTGAAAACAAATGTGTAGCTCAAGATAAATTAGTGGTTTAGAGAGTTATGGAGGCCTAAAGCACTCTAAAAATGCATTCCCCCATTTGCTTGATACTACAAAACCAAGTACTAACTTGATCCAAGATGATTCATAGGATTTCAAAGGTTTGGGGTTTTGTAATTGTGTCGTGAAGCAAATGAAGACCCTACACATCTATTTGTAAATTGTCCCATCGCATGACAAGTTTAGCATTAAGTGGAGCCACATATCAACTCTGTCTTTGTGGGAACAACTAACAACAGAGTCTTACTACAAATATTTCATGGAGCAATCAACAATGAAAAAGCTTCATGTCATTCCTTTGGTGGTGGCTAGGGGGATTTCAGTGGCACGCGATATGTGTATTCAAGGGCAAGCATACAACTCCTTATATGGTGGCCTTACATTTGTCATCATGGATCAACCATCATAAGCACAATGCTTTGCATTTGACTGGACGTAATTCTATAGGCCCAATCATTGACCATTCTCATCCTTGGGGCTTTTTCGAAGAATCCATCCAAGAGAGGGGTCATCATTTTGGGATCAAATTTGCAATATTTTTCCCCAACAATCATAGGATACATGGTAAAGCAAAATGAGGGCAAGCACTAATAACATGGGTGAATTCAATGCTTTATTCTCTTTACTCAAAACTGCAACTACAAAGAATATATTAAGTCTTCAAGTTTTTGGGGATTCAAATCTTGTTATTAAATGGACACAAGGTTCCTCATAAGTACTAAGCTTGGGACTTAAGGATTTAGCAAATCAACTTAAGGAAATCATTAATTTATTTCATGGTATATCTTTTATTTATGTTTATAAAGAACACAATCTCTCGGTGGATTCACTTATGAAAGTGGGCATTTAATCTTTCTTCAAATTCTATTGTTTTGGAGGAATTCAAGGATGATTCCCTAGCTGCTCGTCAAACCAATATTTTCATTTAGTTTTCTATGCTATTTGACTCTCAAGAAGGCTCCTTTATGGCCTTGTTGATATTTTTTGTTTTTTGGTATCCAATACATCTTGGAAAGCGCAATCTTGAAGCATATCAAGTGGAGAGTTTAGAAAGGATGAGGAAAATTTGAAATATTTATTTTGTCACATCACCTAGAGAATGCACTTTCAATTTCTTTTTTGAAATTAAAGTGTGATATTTTTCTTTATATATAGTAGAGAGAGAGAGCTACAAATAAAAAATGAAATATAGACATAAAGATCCACATTTTCTAGAAAATGAAACATTTACAAAACCTGTGTACAAAATACATACATGGAGGAATGGAAATACAAGTATTTGACATGGCATAGGGGACATGGAAATACAAATATCTAACATGGAAAATATTCCTGTGTTAGATACTTGTTTTCCCATGCGCTCCATGTCTGGTTTCCTCGTCTCGGATGACTTAGCATCCATCATTTTTTCTAAAGAAATTAAAAGAAACGTACATTTGCATTACTACAAATAAAAGGATTACATCTGATAGCTCATCATACCAATAAAGATACAAACAAAAGGCCTGCTAAAAGGCCTCCAGCAATCACAAAAACTGATGTCAGAAGGAATTGTTAGTGGCATTAAAGAACAGAAATAAAAGGCGTTGTCCTATCAACGATTCACCAAATCGCCTGACAAAGCAATTAACAGGATTGGGAGGATCTCTTTATCCACATCTCCATTAAAGCATCCATTGTTTATTTAAATTGGAATGTAATATCATTATCCAAAGTTGCAAAGGGGAACAAAGCACGTGGAAACAAGCAGAGAAAGATCTGGATTATGTAATTTACTTCAGGTTAGTCTCAGTTTGAAGATAAATTTATTGGATAAGAAAAAAAAATAAGTCTAAATATGACCGAAATATATAAGAATCATTGTCAATTGGGTTTGGGTTTATCTTTGGTGGTTAAGAGGAATTATTGTTAATCCTCAGTACATTCATTTCTAGAAAGTAACATATTAAGCTTACATCAAGTATATTATTTTTATTTTGGGTCTTGTTAAACAGCCTTGGCCCTGAAGATCCTACCTTTGCTATGGGCTGGAAACCAAGTACTTGATTAAAATAAAATACAACAGGCACAAATGGTAAAGCAGGAATGTGAAAGGCATCTCTCGGAAAGGAAAACTAAAAAGCAAAAAGCTAGACTGGTAGGAGGGCAACGATCAAAATAAGAAGCAATACTAGGAGGAATCATTCTCAACCTGAAAGAGCAGTGATGCGTTCATGGATCTTTTTTCGACATCGGCGGCGAATACTGACAAGATCACGCTGTGACTTAGGCAACAGCTTTGTGTCCTTAACCTATCATGGGAAAGATCAAATATATTTAGTTCGGGCCTTCGTGGATGAAAAACTTAGTTGAAGAAATAAAATGGATTTGACAACAGCCAAACAGCTAAATTCAGTTCAGCAATGCAAAATCTTGCGTTGGCATGATGTACTACCGTGCAAAAGCATTTCAATGAACTGAACCTTCAGTCGTTTATGAAATTTGAAAACAAATGAAAGAACGAGATAACTATAACTTGTGTTTTACCTCCCAGCACCAGAGGCAAGTTTCAGATTCATCTTCGAGAACATCAGCATCTGCTTTTGGAATGCCATAGAAAGGACGCTGTCCAATAAGCAGCACTGAACCCCTTACAGCTGCCAGGCTGATCTCTGCTCCTCCATTTTGATCTATTTTGTCCTTCAACTTCTCATAAATCTGCTGCACTAGTTTTGAGAATGGAAGCCTACTTTCTTCCAGCAATCGTGCAACAATCACATTGGTAGTGTTGCTCCCCATGTCCACGATTTCATCAGAGCCTTCACAGCAATATTTTTCAAAACCTTCACCGAAATACTGGAACAGTGAAGAAATTTCCTGCTCAAATTGGCGAACACGAGCTGCTTTAGACTCTGAATCTAAGGTTTCCAAAAATAAAGAACGCTTTCTCTTCGATCCTTTTTTCGTTGAAGGTGTACGTGACGCGGATGAAACCTGTGTTTTACTGTCGCTGCTACCAGAGGCCTTTACAGAACCGTTGGGGTTTATAGGGGTCTTCATAGTGTCATCGGTGCATAAAACGTATTGCTCTTCAGAAGCTTTAGGCTCGTTTAAGTTGCCCTATTTCTTAAATTGTGTGGCTCCAGTACAGGGATTTACATATGATTTAATGGTACAAGATTCCAAAGGCAACGAATCCAGTTTCATGTTCTGAGACTTCGGCAGCAGTATTGGTGCTGCTTCTGCAGCTAGACCAGGGGAACAAGATGAATTTAAAGGCGAGAGCTCAGGCTTTATGCCATCGGAACTCGGCAACAAAGCTACAGCATTTTTCGGTGGTCGTCCAGGAGGACGAGGAGATTTTATAGGCAGATAATCCTTTTTGTTGCGTTTGCAGCTGGGAGGGGAATTTACACTGTTTTTTGGAGGTCGACCACGAGACTGAGACGAAGGATTACGAAGCTGTGTCTCATTTGCAGTAACCACTGGTTTAAAAGGCTTTTCTTTGGTGTTCGCGAAAGAGAAAGGTGCAACATTTTCATCATTTTCCACCTTTCCCCCTTCTACGATGCCCGACATAGCAACAGCTTCAGTCATCGTGTAAGGGTCTGGATACCAGTTCGGATTTCAGAAAAGCGGCCGCGGCCGCGGCCGAGCAAGCCTATTAAAAAATTAAAATAATTTAATACTGAGAAGGGTTTGCATACCAGATATTGGTGATCTATTGTGATTCCATGGGCGAATCCTTTCACAACGGCTGTGAGCGGAACCAACAGAGTGCCAAGGATTGCATAGGCAAAATCATATCTTTCTCAAATATCAATATTTAACTTCCAATCCCTGCAAAATGCAAATCCACAGAATCGGCGAAGTATCAGAAACTTAATCAACGACCGAATTGAGCAATGAAACACCCGGAGAGCTCAAATTTCACGATACTGCCCTCTCTGTGGCCTCGGCCCCTCCCATGAACAGATCTCCTTAATTTAGACAGAATGGCCGTTCAGCGTGATCACTGGCGAGCCAAAAACAAGGGTATCAGAAGTTTACCCATATGAGAAGATTGCGGGAAATGCAGATGGGAAAAATGGAGAAATTGGGTTCCCTCTAAAACATTGGCTGATTTAAAATTCCCGCCGATATTTCAACTTTGCCACCAGATTTTCTAGACTTTCTAATATTTAAATATTTACCACCACGGTCACATCATTGGCGCTATAGAGATCGTAACAAGGATTACTCAAAAGTAAACCACGTAACTATGGGTTTGATTCTTCCACCCAAAGTATCTAACCTGATAAGTTAGAGAACACACAAACATAGACGGTTTGTGTTGCATTTATCTTTAAAAAAATTAATAGAATGGAACATGACAATAAAGCAGTTTGATTTATTTATGGAAGAATGAAGAAACTTAAAGATTATAAATGCTAAACAAATTTAAAGCAAGTAACAAAGTAATAAAGGTTATATAAATTGAAATATAAAGGTATTTAATTTAATAATAAATATGTAATGTATATAATGGGTCTATTTTTATTATTGGATATATATGAATTATCACCATAGGAACTTTAATTGAATATGATATGGAATAGCGTATTTTTAAGTTTTTAGTTTATACAAAAATGAAAATTCTATTATAACCATTTATAATATATGGTAAATTAAAGTTTTAAATAAGAAATCAAAAAGAGATTGGTTAGTTTTAATAGGGATGATGGATGGAGTGTTAGCTTCTTCTTCTTTTTTCTTTTTTTTTCCTTCGGGTTTTTATTTTTGTCTTTTCTTCTTCTCTTAATCCTCCTTGCTCTTCTTTTGGTTTCTTTTTGTCCTTTCTTCTCCTCTTAATCCTCCTTACTCTTCCTTTGGTCCTCTTGCTCTCGCTCTCTTTCCGATATTTTTAATAGATTAAAATTAATTCATTCTATATTTCTTACTAATTATAATATTTAAAACTATTCTCGATAAATAATGTATTGAATTAACTAATTAAATTAGGATCTAGTCTATATATTAAAATTACATTATTGGAAAGATGCTAAAGGTGCAATATTTTAAGCACCCTAGTTGAGAACTAAACGCGGAGCCGAAGGAACATCGCTGCCATGACCTAGGGTTCGGTGGCTTCTGAGCGGGCTGCCCCTGGCAGACCTTATTCCCCAGCCTTGGGGCCTCTTCATACTCTTGGAGCGCAGATAGGCTCCCTCATGACAAACAATAGCAGGGGGACGGGTGCTCCCCCTCCTCTGGTTCGCCTTCCAATGGAGCGACGGCAGGGGCTGACAGCGATCGTTAGCAGAACTCTAGCTCGCTCCCTGACCTAACTGGGCTGTCTCCCGCAGCAAAATTTCCATCAACGGCATCAGAAGAAGCAACAACAGTTACATCGTCCACATGCATACCCAAGGCCACTACAAGAACCAAAATCAAGCTCCCGGCTCATTGAATCAATGAAAAAATCCAATACATGAAGGACCATGCATTGATATGCAATTTCATGGGTTTTTCCCCATAGAAAAAGCCCTCTTAGGCTGGATCACCTCCAAATGGAAGCCCAAGGGCCACATCGATCTACATCTATGTGCCAAGGGCTTTTTCAACGTGATATTCACCTGCATCGAAGACAAAAACCAAATCATATGACCATAATTTTTTAACTCTACAGGTCTATACCTGCACAATTGGGTCGAACGCTTCTACCCGGACAAGCAAGATTTCACTTGGGCTCCAGTCTGGGTCAGGCTCTACACCCTTCCCCAAGACTATTAGGACGAGCTAACCCTTCAAGACATCGGCAACGCACTAGGAGAATTCTTTCAAATTGCGAAGGAGACAAAGATCAACATACATGCGGCCTACGCAAGGATCTGCGTCTACATGAACATTGCAAAGTCTCTCCCTAATGAGGTAAGCATGCTTCATGATGATTATGAATGGATTCAAACAGTAGACTATGAACATGTACCATTTAGATGCTAGAAATGTCACCAGCATGGGCACCTATTCAAAGATTTCCCCCTAAACCAAAGAACTGCACCAAATAACGACTCAACAGACAAAGACACCGAAGGATTGACGAAAGTCGGTAGAAGGAAGAGGCACACCAGGAATTCAAACACGAACCAGAACAAAAGAGCTCTAGCATCAAGCAACATCTTTGAAGCCCTAACTCCACTGAATGAGAATGAGAATGAAACTCCAAGAGACTCGGAGAGACCATCCCAGGAGAATCTCCAGACCTCAAAGACTCAACAAACTAAAATCCAACCGAAAGCCTTTCTGATTCCTCGACCCTTTATGCACACAGGGGACAACTCATAAAAAGGTAAAGGCACAGTGTTGGACTCAACCCCAGAAGCAATGGATGAAGAACTGGAAAGCATTGACTATGGGGACCTCGACATCATGGGGTTGGAAGATGCATGTAAGTGGAAAGACTTTCTCTCAATTCCACCGCACCAGATCTAGAAACTAGAGGAAGTCCTTGTCAGAGCCCAACAGATTCCGTCCCTTGGCATTCAAGGAGGTACGGTCCTGAACACCAAATTCATTCTAAAAGAGCCTTGAAAAAGAGGAAGAAAAATCGATTTACAACGAATGGTCGTCATGGGAAAAGAGCTAGTAGAATCAGGGAGACACCCCAAGTTGACCAGGTTCTACTCTTTAATTCCCAACCCCTCTCAATGAAGATCGTCTCATAGAATATCAGAGGGTTAAATACTCCCTCCAAGAAAAGGTTAATCAAGAAAATACTTATTGAGGAAAACCCCACAATCTTCTTTATACAAGAAACCAAATGCTCGAGCTCCACTCTGGACACAATTTTCAAAATACTATGGAAAGGTTGCAATACCCTTGCAGTAAATGCTAATGGGGTTTCGGGGGGCCTAGCAATTATCTGGAACCCCCACTTCATCACCCTAGAGAACAGTCAGGCCAATCGTCACTTCATTCAAGCTTCCTTTCACCTAATTGGAACTAACATTCATGGACATCTCACGAATGTCTACTTCCCTCAACCACTCCAGCAAAAAACAGAGCTTCTTGACAGCGTAGCAGACCTCAATAACCAGCGAACTCACCCTCTTTGGTTGATTGGAGGAGACTTTAACATGATCACAACCCTACAAGAAAAAGAAAAAAAAAAGGAAGACCTCACCTTGAAATGGACAGCACCAAATTCAAGGACTTCATCTAAGGCAATCATCTTATAGATCTTCAAACTTCCAACAGCATCTTCACTTGGAATAACAAAAGAGGCGGATCTCATCAAATCGCTTTCAGACTGGACCGCTTCCTCATCATGGAAGATTTCATCCACCTAGGAGGAGAGCTCACAGCCACCATCATCCCGACCACTGGCCGATCCAGCTCCAATGGCTCAGACCAGGTATAGCCACCCCAAAACCTTTTCGCTTTGAACACTTTTGGCTCAAGCATCCAGGGTTCAAATACCTTATCTCGGACTGGTGGGCTTCCCTCACACCACCCATGGGCACAAAAATGTATCAGTTCCAGCAAAAATTGAAGATACTCAAGGGGAACCTGAAATTGTGGAACAAGACCACCTTCGACAACATCTTCAAAGACCAAAGAGATCTGGAAGAGAAAATGAAGCAACTTCAACAAAAAATCATATCAGAAGGAAGATCTGCAAACTCAAAGACCAAGGAAAAGACACTAACAGCCCAACTTGAAGAGAGAAGAATCCAAGAACAAATCATATGGAAACAGAAGTCTCGAATATGTTAGCTTAAGGATGGCAAAAGGAACACAAAATTCTTTCATCTCTCCACAATCCAGCGCGAGATGGATAACAGAATTACAATCCTCAAAAATCAAAATGGGGAGCGTATGGAAAAACATGAGGACATCACTTAGGAACTACTCGATCACTTCAAGGACATCCTCAAAGAACCCAACATCCAACGATAGGAGGCCATTCAGAAGATCACACAACACATCCCAAAATTAGTGAATGAGGATCACAATAGGATGTTTCTCAAAGCCACAACATTGACAGAGGTCAAACAAGCGGTTTTCCAATTAAAAGAAGGGAAGGCCCCCGGGCCGGACGGATTCACCACCAACTTCTTCCATTTCTTCTAAGACAATATCAAAGAGGAAGTATGGGGAATAGTGGAGGAATCACGCAACACTCACTGGATTCTGCCAGCTCTCAATGCAACCTTCCTCACTCTCATCCCAAAGGAAGACAATGTTGCCTCTCCAAGTAAGTATATACCCATAGCACCCTGCAATGTAATTTACAAAATCATTTCCAAATTTATAGCTAACAAATTGAAGCAGCTTCTTCCCATGCTCATCTCTCCGGAGAAAACTGGCTATGTTGAGGGTAGGCAGATCCTCAATGGAGTCATCCTAACCCACGAGTTCATACACTCCTTAAAAACCTCCAAAAAACCAGGTATGCTCCTCAAAATCAACCTATCAAAAGCCTTTGACAAGCTCAGTTGGAACTATATAAAGCAAGTCCTATTAGCCTTTGGATTTAGCCAAACTTGGGTCCATTGTATCATGAGCTTGATATCCTCTCCTTCATCTCTATTATTGTCAATGGCATCCCCTCGGCAACATTCAACCCCTCTAGAGGTATAAGGCAAGGGGACCCTCTCTCGCCCTTTCTCTTTGTTCTTATGGCCGAGGGCTTAGGACACCTGATAAAGAGCTTGATCTGATCGCAGAACCTTCAAAGAATTCCTCTACACAATCTCCCCTCCATTACCCATCAACAATTTGTGGATGACAATATGATCATGGGGCACCCCTCTGTTTAGGAAGCTCGCACCCTCAGAACCCTTCTTGACTGTTTCTCTGGAGCCTCTGGAACCACTGTCAACCTTGAAAAATCTAAAATATTCTTCTTCAACACACCCCTTATTACACAGCGCAACATACCTTGCATCCTGGTCTTCACCATCACCTCTTTGTCGTCCAAATACCTAAGAGCTCCTCTCACGACCTTAGCTATCAAAATTTCTTCCTAGAGAGAGTTGTTGGACAAAATGGAGACCAAATTGTCCACTTGGACCCATCGCTCCCTCAACATTGCTGGAAGACTGGTTCTCATCTAATTTGTTCTTCAGTCCCTTCCCATATACCTTTTCTCTGTTTTGGCGGCACCAACATGGGTCCTCAAAGCCATTCGCAATCTTCAAGGAATCTTCATATGGGGGGGATCCAAGGATAACAACAAATGGGCGCTAGTCAAATGGAAAGAGGTTTGTACTCTGAAAGCTCAGGGAGGACTGCGACTAAGAGATCCATAGCACAAAAATAGCATCATGGGCACCAGTGTATGGTGAAAATGGGTATCCAATCTTCAGATACTGTGGGAAACCCTATGGGCCGCCAAATATGCGGGACATTAGCCCAAGGAGGAACTAATCAAATTCAACATCGCTCTTGGAGGATCCCAAATCTGGAATGCAACCATCCAACAAAAACACCTGATCCAAACTCATAGCTTCTGGGAACTGCGCAGTGGAACTCATGTCAGGTTCTGGGAGGATTCAGAGCAACAAATGCCTACTCTATCCTCAATCTTCCCTTGCCCCCTATGGAGCCTAGTCCTTCAGGCAAAAGAACAAAAATGCGTCCAATACTTTTGGACCAATGAAACAACTCAAGGTTATAGGACTGGGCTGCACATAGATAGATGGCAGACAGACTGGAACAATGAGCACCATAGAGATATTTGGGAGGAATTAACAAAAATAAGAATCATAACTTAGCATGGGCTAGACATTCTTCATTGGGGCCATACTCTAGGTGGCAACTACTCAATTAAGGAAGCCTATCACCTATTACAACAGCCGAACCCTGGCCCCACAAATCAGATATGGAATACGATATGGTCTACTAAGATTTGGCCTAAAGTAGCTACATTTCTATGGCTGCTCAGTAAAAGGCGCATCCTCACATGGGAGAATCTCTTGAAGAGAGGTTTTGTGGGTCCTTCAAGGTGTCGCTTATGTCAAAACGACATCAAAACCATCGACCATCTGTTGGACCTCTGCCCCATATCCAACACCTTTTGGGAAAGGATTGAAATACTATGCAGAAGATCCAATTGAAACAGGGGCAACATCACCAATACCATTAGCAAATGGCAGGATAATCCCTACTCCAACAATCTTTTGAATCGTCTCTGGAAGCTTATTCTAGGTCTACTCATATGGAACCTTTGGAAAGAACGAAACATCGGGATCTTTAAAGACAGTGCCTCAAATCGAGAGCATATATGGGCCAAGTTTCATAGCAATTTAGAAGAAACTCTTGCCATGGCTCACTAGGAAAAGGATAACTTCTCGACTACCACTGATGAATGTACCATTTGGAACAATTGGCACATGTGTATTAAGCCCCCAGTGGACAACTCCTCCCCAAGCATTGCCAGGATCCGTGCACTTGAACAATGGAACCCCCCCCCCCCCCCCCCCACCCCGACTGTTTTTTTCAAGTGTAACTTCGATGAGCTTCCAAAGGCAACTCAAGGGAAGCTGGATTTGGGGGCATCTTCAGAGACTTTAATGGAAATCCTCTACATGCCTACTATGGATACCTGGGGTGGGACAACAACAATTTTGCGGAGCTGGAGGGGCTTATACAAGGTATCTCCAAAGCCATCGAGCTCAACTATTTCCCACTAGAAATGAAAGGAGACTCGCAACTCATCATCTAAGTGGCCACCTGCATTATCCTAGGCACTTCTTCCTCAAAGGTTTCCACCAGCTGAAGGCTATCCAATCGTCTCAATTTCTTGGAACAGTTGCTACAGCACCATAAGGCCATTACCTTCCACCATGTGCACAAAAAGGCAAATATTGTAGCAGATCTTATGCCCAACAAAGGAGTGGATAGCCACACAACGCTATATCACTCTATCTTCTCTCAGATTGAGGATGCAACCTTGTAAGAGACCTGCCACACTCTTTTCCAAAAGGATCAAACTCCCTCGGATGCAGGCCAGAAGTCAATCCTAATCCTGTCGTTATTTTACCAGAACATCTTGATCCCAAAGTTGAACAACAAGAAGTTGTTCCCGATCAACTGGTTTATCCCCAGTCATCTATAACTATTGAGTCTTCCTCTTTACCGCCTGAAATTCATCTCGGGCCTGACGGTGAAGTACTTCCACCTGGTTTGATTTCAATAGAGGAAGAACTTCAGGAAGAGACAACCCCTTCAACTTCAACACATTTTGGGTCGAGGCTTCATATTTATTCTTCTTTTCCTCGTTTGACCTGATTTGTTCCTGTTGATCCTGCTCAATGTCAAGTTCCCATAGATTCTTTAAAGTATTTACTGGGTTATTTAACCATGGCTGAGACAACATCCCAGACTGTACCATCTATTACAGTTGTGGAAGCATCTACTGTTACTTCAGCTTTGATGTTTTCTACGACACCCGAGTCTCATCTTTATGGTGGTTCGTCCGTCCCATTGGGTTACCAAGCTTTAAATGGAACCTACTCTGGTGTCTCCTCTAGTCCATGGACTTCGCCCATGTCATCATCTGGAATTTTATCTGGTTCTTCTCCTACGAGTATTGAACGGAATGATCCTTTATTGACATCATCAGCTCAATATCAAGCTAGTCCATCCAATTATCGCCCATCTTATCCAGTATCCGTTGGACTCCCATCATATGAAATTCAGTATGGGAAATATCCTTATACTCCATACGTTGGGGGGCAATAGATGTTCGCGCCATATGGCAGTACTCCTTCGTTTTTAGGTCAATTCTATGATGGAATTCTTGTTTGTCAATGGCAGCCTACCTTGCCTGTCCAACCGCAAACGGTTGTGTATCAATATCAACTAGTTAAACCTGTTGCATCTGTACCTACTACGCCTGATATTACCTCCTTGGTTGTTGCTCAGTCTACTCAGGCGGGTTATTCAACCCTTAACCCTCAAGTTTCGGGTCTACAGACTTCATCTTCCTAGGCCGGTTTACAACAACTGTCTGTATCAAGAATTTCACAACCACATGCTAGTTTACCCTTGTTGCAAGCTTCTACTGGTCATGTCTATTCACAACCTGATCCAAATTATCCTAGTGGGAAACAACTGTTTTATCAAATCCCATGGTAGCCACAACAAGCATTCCAACAGTTTCAAGCTTATCCAGGTCCTGGTCAACGAGCCTATCAAGGGTTTGGTCAACAAACTTACCCCTATATAGGTTACCAATAGCAAAATCCTTATTTTGGTGCACAATGACCTATTGCCCAGGAAATTCCATCTTATCCTGGTTACACTCAACCTAGTCTAAAACGACAATTGTCGTTTGTTGCAACATCAAAGTTACCTTATTTAAACCGGCTCACTAAATATCCCATTCATTATTTACCTTGGTGGCTGGTGATTCCTCATAAATTACCCTTTGATATTCCGAAATTAAATGGAAATTATCAAGAAGATCCGTCTACGCATGTTATGACTTATCATTTATGGTGTTCATCAAATTCCTTGAATGATGATTCTGTTGGAGTACGTCTTTTCCAGCGAACACTCACTGGTCCGGCTGCGAAGTGGTATATCGAATTACCACAAGCTTCTTTCGATAACTTTACAGCTTTAGCCACTACTTTTTTAACCCACTTCCAGTTACCCATCAGATATGAAACTGGAACGGAACTTTTGACCGGCTTTAAACATACCACTACTACTCATATATCAGATCATATACATGAGTGGCATTGTTGTCGTTGAATGGATAAAACATTTGTTCTGGATCAACTTTTGGCTGAGTAGTTTATAAATTCCTTGTTGCCATCTATCACCAAGGATGTGGCCAAAGGCGGTGTTGTCACTGAAAGCAAGTAATTGCTCATGCCTTGTATCTGGATTTGATTTACACTCAGTGTGGCATGCTTTATGAAAATATTTTGAATGCACCGCGACCAAATTTTATTGTTCCTCCTTCTCCATCAGGTAAGGACATTCATGTCGACGATGGTGTGATTGGTTTTGCTAGCACTCCACCAGCAAGTCGACCATCTGGTTCCACACTTTCTATTTCAAATCAAAATTCTATTGCATTTGATCTTGCATCTTCTTCCGAAATACGTGTCGTGTCATCTGACAAAGGCAAAAGTGACAAGAAACCTGTAAGTAAGAAGAAGGGGAAAGATAAGAAGAAACAAAATTCACCCCTGCAGGAAAAATCATCTGATTCATTCGGTTCTTCTCAGAAACCTCATTACCCTTATATGATATGTAATGAGGAGAATTTACGCGAGATTTTCCTCACCGCTCAAAAGTCTCTAAGCTTCTTAAGATTTATGATGCATTTGCAGTGTTGACAGATCCTTTTCCGAACCCGGAAACACATATGGTTGCTACGGATCCCACTTCCAATTCACAAGTGCTTATGCTATCCACCACTAAGCCCAAAACGAATGTTTTGGTGTCTACTCGAAGTAAATATTACAGTAATCCTCTGTTGTCATCAAATGGTTAGGTTACAGCTCAACCTACTACTTCGACTTCATCTGATTCGCCTCGGCCGCCTATTATTCATGAGTTAACAATAAAGCCACCAAAGGGAGTTGTTCATAAATCGACTTTCAACCCTCGAGCTCTTGCAACTCAAAATTATAACGTAGCCGAAGATCTTGCTCAGTCACCTTCTGTTATTTCAACGCTTGAGGTTCTTCAGAATCGCCCCTCCCAAAAGCAGGCTTTGTTGTCAGCGATTAGTGTAATCGATCTGATGGATTCTAATCTCATAGTCATTAATCACGCGGGGTATGTGCCATAATTACCAACATAATTAGCATTTTTTATTCATGTCCTGAATCACCTCATTCATCGGACTATCATTGATGAAGGCACATCTACTTGTATCATGTTTGTGTGTTGTTGGAAGTCACTTGGCTCGCCAAATTTATCACAATCACCTACGACATTGAAAGCTTTTGATGGTCGTACATATAAGCCTTATGGAATTCTCAGTAACCTGCAAGTCAAACTAGGGGGAAAAACAGTTACTATTGAATTTGAGGCCTTTGACGGACCCCTTGACTACAATATATTACTTGGAAGACCATGGATTTACGCTATGGCCGCGATTGTATCTACTTACTTTCGTATGGTCGTCTCCCCCCATAAGGGAAGCATCACAGTCATTGATCAAATCTCCTTCTTCACCTCTGGTTTGCATGCAACTAGAAGTGTTCCATTTGTTCATGTACCCCCACTCTCTCTTCAGAACATTGGTATAGGACTCTTTAAGGATTCTACCCTAATGGGCACCTTTTCATTACCGTCACCTACGACATCGGCGGAAATCGCAAAAATAGAGACTTGCAATATGATATCTTCCACTTCATCTGACTCAAGGAAGATTCCCAATGATTATGAAATAGATAGGCTGGGTGAAATCATGCCGCTAAGTCCAATCGATCTCGCATAGTAATCAATCTTTTTGGCTTATGCGGCCAATCCAAATCCTTTATCGTTGACTGTTTGGGTCGATCGTTCTTTGGATTATGGTACTTATTCTAATCCTTTTTCACATGTATTCTCAACTGACGAGAGCATTATGGAATCCATGATGGCAGAAAAATAACCATGGGCAGAATCACATCAACGATCCCATCTTTCAAATTACAATGAAGATAATTCAACTGAACTATATCATCTTACAATCGTTGATTTCTTAACGAATTCCATTCCTATGCATGGCATCGATTATGAGCGAAACCCATCAAATATCGAAGAAATGATTTCTATCGATATTTAAACCAAACCCGACATTCTAGAAAACATTCATGTCAGTGCGTCTTGTTCTCCATTTGAACTTGACACTTATCGCTCTCTTTTCTGTGAATTTCGATATGTATTTGCTTGGTCGTATGAGGAAATTACAGGCATTGATTCTAGCATTGTTGAGCATGATATTAAAATGTATCCTGATATCATACCGATATGATAGCGCCTTCGTCATGTTCATCCTAAGAAATCTGTTGCCATTAAAGCAGAGGTTGAAAAACTTTTGCGTGTTGGTTTCATTTACCTTGTTTCACTTACTCATTGGGTTTCTAACATTGTTCCTGTCATGAAGAAACAGGGGATAATTAGAGTGTGCGTCGATTATCGAGATGTTAATCATGTTTTTCCAAAAGACAACTATCCCACTCCCTTTATCGACCAAATCATTGACGAATGTGTCGGATTTTAAATAGTTTCCTTCATGGATGGATTTTCTAGTTACAATCAAATCAATATTCGCCCAGAGGACAAATATAAAACAATTTTTATTTGTCCCTAAGGCACATTCACTTATCAAAAGCTCCCTTTTGGTTTAAAGAACGTTGGGGAAACATTCTAGAGGGAAATGAATTATGCTTACCATGACATCAAACACTTTGTTCAACAGTATAAGGATGACTTACCTTCACATTCGCGAAAATGGGTTGACCACCCGCTACATTTGAGAGCGATCTTTTTACGATGTTGTCACTAAAAAATACACCTCAATCCGCACAAATGTGTGTTTAGTGTCGGTTTTGGTCGTTTGCTTGGATTCATCGTGTCGAAAGACGAAATTCAACTTGATCCATTGAAGTTCCAGGCCATTCTCGATTTGCCTAGTCCTTCCAATCTACTTCAGTTACAGAGACTCCAAGGGTAGGCTAACTTTCTAAGGAGGTTCATTCCCAACTACGTCGAAATGGATAAAGGATTTACTCGACACTTGAAAAAGGGGACTCCCTTCCATTGGGATGAGGTTGTGCAAGCTTCCTTTGGTGTTCTTAAAGATACCCTGATCCGAGCATCATTAATCTATCCCCCAAATTATCAAAGTGATTATTTCTTGTATCTCACCACTGTAGATACAACCATCGCCATGGTTTTATTCTAAGTATAATATGGGATTGAACATCTGATTTATTATTTGAGTCACAATCTTAATGATACAAAAGTTAATTACACTTATGTTGAGAAGCTCGCTTTGGCATTCGTTTAAGCTGTACAAAGATTTCACCATTATATCCTGCTCCAGAAGACCATCGTCATTTCAGATTGCAATCCTATGACATACATTCTGTCACGTCGATTGCTGGGGGGGAATTCAAAATCTATCATCATTTTGCAGGAATTTGATTTTTAATTCATCAAATCCAAGTCAAAGAAGTCTTTGGTATTCACTGAGATTATCTGCGACATTCCCTCGAGTAGCACCGAATCTACTACGAAACCATAAATTCTGGATGAATCTTTGATTCTGATCGCGTCACCTGACCCATGGTATGGATATTTCCTCATCTATCTCCAAACCCAAACTTTATGGCCCAATACCTATCGCTCCAACAACGACATATTCGATACCAAGCCAAATATTATCTGATCGTCGACGATATACTTAATCATCGTGGTGTCGATAAGATTCTACATAGGCGCCTCGCTCATGAGGAGCCCGATAACTTTTTAAATGATTTCCAAATTCATGCTTGTGGTGGAAATTTGTCTAGTTTTGCTACCATGCATAATATTCTCCTCGCCGGTTGCTTCCGGCCTACCATATTTCGCAATTGCATTCTTGCGGTTATAAGTTGTCATGCTTGCTGGATATTTGATTGTAAAACCCACATGCCGCCAGCCCCAATGCATCATGTCATCTTGTTGGACCATTTTCCAAATGGGGGATTGACTTAATGACATGTAACCCTCACTCGGTCGGGGGGCATGGGTATATTATTATCGTCGTCGACTATTTTACCAAGTGGGCCGAGGCGATGCCTACATTTAACAACACTGGCGAGACAACTGCATTATTTTTCTTTAACCATGTGGTTACATGGTTTGGTGTGTCGCAAGCCATAGTCACAGATCATGGAAAACATTTTCACAATCACATGATGACGAGTTGATTGCAAAGTTAGGACTGTCACATGAAAGTTCTACCCCTTATTATGTGCAAGCTAATGGACAAGTTGAAGCTATCAAAAAAATTCTTAAGTGTATGCTTCAACGAATGATTGGGGTTCATAAATGAAATTGGCATTTAATCATGTACTCACCTTTATGGGATTATCGAACCTCGGTGAGAAACGTAACCAGATTTACTCCCTTTCAGTTGGTTTACAGTATGGAAGCTATCTTACCGATTCGATGTGAAATTCCATTGTTGAAATTCGCGATTGACTTGCTACCTGACACTTCTGATGAGGAAGCACGTCTTTTAGATCTCATCCATCTAGATGAAATGCGTCGTGATGCTGCATTAGCCAACGAAGCACATAAGAGATGAATCAAGGCGCAATATGAATGCAATGTCAAGCCTCGCACCTTCTCGAAAGGAGACCTAGTCTTGCTTTATGAGCAGGAAGTCGATAAGATAGGAACAAGAAAATTCGAACCATTATGGCATGGCCCCTATATTGTCAAGCACATTTTGGACAAGGGAGCCTATAAGTTGGTAGATTATGATGGGATTCCATTGTCACAGCCTTGGAATGGGTTGTATCTTAAACATTACTATGCTTGATTTTGCGTAGTAAACACTATATGATATTGTATATATGCTTTGATTGCGTGTGTGTCACAATGTGTCTTTTAGAGTTTTTTCATGTGGTTAGTAATCCAATTTGCATTTTGTTGCGGATGTCAGAATCTTCAGAACCTTTTGTTGGTTATGCCGATGGTGCTAGCCATAGTATGCAAAATCTATCCTCTGTAGCATGGACCATATTCTCTCCAAGTGGCGAGTTAGTGAGTTTCCAAGGGATTTGTATCGGTCGATCTACCAACAATATTGTTGAGTATAACGCATTGACCGAACTCCTCTATGATGCCATTTCACTTGGAATTCGTCGCATCATCATCAAGATGGAGTCACAACTTGTCGTACTACAACTTACTAGTGTTTATACTGTCTGAAATTTAGCTATTCATCGCATGTTCCTTAGAGTTCGCCTTTTGGAAAGACATTTTGATTACATCCAATATCAACACATTTCCATAAACTTTAACACTTTAACTGATTATTTAGCGAATTATGTGTTAAATAGACATTTGTAGCATATGTAAAGATAGGTTTTCAATTCACATCACGCAATTGAATAGGATTGCACATAACTATAGGAAAACATTGAAAGTAAAATAGATATATAATTTATTTTTTTACAAAAAATTGTGTCCAAGACCCATTGGTCACATGACCTAAAAATGTATATAGACATAGCATAATATAAGTAAACCTAGTGGTGCTCATGATAGCAGGTCACTGCTTGGGCTATCATGTGCAATAGCCTCATCCAACGGATAGGCACACCAATAGTATGGCACTGCAACCTCATAGGTAACTCCTCGATCCATAGATCTGGTATCCCGAGAGTCAACCCCTCCACATGTTGCTGTAACTCAACAAGAGTCTCGGCTAAATCCAAATCTCGAAGGACTGCTCTCTCGACAATCCTCTCTACTGGTTCTCCCGCCTATTATGCACGACCCATTGGTCGAATAGTACCCACATCTGCATACATAAAAAAAATATTTAGTTCAGTCTTGGAAACATCAAAAACAAAAAATATGTAAAAAACCCAAAAAATCAAAAACATGCCCAAACATTTTACCTATAGAACCCCATTGAGCGTCGGCTAGTAAAATCAAATCTGGATCTCTAGGGAAATCCATCCCTACATATGGATGTTCCTCTATGACGATACGCTATCGTCAGATCCAAGTGAAGAATGTAGTGGAAAATGAGATTAATGACTGACCAGCATGTATAACCATCATCTCTATCTACTGTTGCATCCATGGATCTCTAGGACCAGCTAAACCTAGTGTCACATGTTGTGGTTGCATTAATGGAATTCGCTCCAAAATGAAAGTAATCAAGATCGACCCATAGCTGAAATTCTTCGTCTTACTGCTTTTTACTCTGGTCAGTTGCTCTTTCATCTGAAGGAGTACTGCTTCAGCCCAGTTGAACATGGTTGGCTCAAGACAATCAAGCGCATACTGCATGTATGATCTGTTCGCAACATGAAGTGTCACGCTGCCAACTAACTTTGTGATAGTGAATAGGAGCATTCGCAAAGGCATATCACATACATCTCTGATGTTTATCTTTCATTATTTGCTAGGCTTTATCCCTGGCCAGCAAAATTTTCGAATGTAGTCCTTCATTGTATCACCTCCCCGGACGGAACCCGCAAGGGAAATAGGGGTACCACATCTCGACAAACCTGTCAAAAAGTAAATGTCATCAACCAATATTGGTAGAACTTTGTCCCTAATGTGAAATGCCTGTAGTGTCAGGTCCCATGAACGAATCAAGAACTACAATAGTTCCATATGTTGCCTCATCCGTGACAATCTAAAGTACTCGAGAAACCCATAGTATTTGAGGTCTCTTGCAGTGCCAAGATCAGTTAGGGCAATCATATCCTGTTCTTCATGTTCTCTTTCTCGTCACGTAATCGACATTCTAATCTGATCAAAGTCTAAAATCAAACCATAGGCTTAGTTACGATCCAATTTATGAGAAAAACTGGAGATATTTTGGGCAGAAAAATACAATGCACTCCTGAGTGGGAGACAGAGTGTTGCAGAGGACCTGGGCTTCTTTTCAGCCTCTCTGCAATGCACTTTTCAAGATCCAAGGGTGCGTTGGTCCTAGGACATTGTATATTTACCCTAGAGCCCTAAAACCCTAAAAAAATTGCATGAAACTGAAAAATAATGCAACGAATATAAAGAGGAAGGTTAGATCTCCTACCTGGTCTGGACGACACAAGAAATGGTCGACAGAATCTATCGCAATCAACCGATAAAGTTCGAGTGTTAAACTGGTTCAAAGCACTAAAACTGAATGGTAAATGTGAAATGGTAAATATGACTTTGTAAATTCTTATTTAATAGTCTTTTTGATTAATTCATGCATATTTAATGAATTGACTATAGTTTTTACCCATTTTTTACTATTTAAACAAGTATTTTTAATCCGTTTGGAAGTTCTTTGAGCAGGTTTACAGCTGATATAGTGAATTCAACGTGCATGATCGTGAAATGAATTTTGACCATAGAGCACACTTTTATCTCTTTTGTGAGCTATGTTAAACACGAAAAAGGAACCCCCCTAGAGTTCTCTTTCAGCTCTATTCAGACTCCCAAAACATGAAAAGATTGTGAAGCATTTGTCCTTTCGAGCTCGTAAAAGGAATTGAAACGAAATATATTCAGTATAAGTTTAACCCTTTTCTAGACTGGGATAGATTATTTTATGAAAAAGGAAAACCCTATTCAAACATTCATAGGAGGTTCTCTCAGGTATTATTTTATGCTTTTTCGGATTTGAGGGACAATTTTATGAAAAATAACTTGTAGAGTTTTCTTTTCATCCCTTTTTCAAATTCTCTAAACATGAAAAAGGATAGAGTTTGCACTGTCGTTTGACTCGTTAAAACATCAAATAGCAACGGACTTTTCCATCATGACAAGATCAAGTTTCACCTTCGCTAAAATTGTTAAAACATCACATAGCGATGGATTCACCCGAAGGGTGGAATTATATATCAAGCATATGTTATCCTCCTCAAGCTTGTTAAAAAATAAAGAGGTATTGATCAACAATGATTGGGGAAAATTGGAAAGGGATAAATCACTTTATAGGAGCAAGTCGCTTTTGAACATGCCACTCATTCACTTCATTTCCATGACATTTTGTGTTGGGTTATCTACTTCATGGTCTATCATACCATCCATCACTTTGGTTTTGGATCAATGTTTCCAACTCATTCAGTATCACCAAAATTTTCAAGAGAAGTCACTCAGTTATTCCTCATCCTTTGCAATACTCATAAACCTTCATTTCATGATCGCCATCCCTGAACATTGTTTCATCAGTCACATTCTGTATTTAAAATCATTACTCCTGTTTCATGCCATTTATGGGGGATACATCAAGGCCCTCCTGCGATGATTCACTTATTGTCGACATCAGCTCATCATCCAACAATTTGACTCAGAAACAACTTTTCAGTACCTTGGAGCTTGCTTACATCAATGGAAAGTTTCTCGTTTTCGGCGACAGGTTGACATCACAAGCCTTCGACCGAAATACTTTGTATGGTGTTCGACATCAAATCATATATTCGCACCATGCAAAATGTACTACAGTACCTTGAGAGCCATTATCATCCATTGTAAAATTCTCTGGATTATCCATAGTATCGAAAAACATTGGTCGACGTTTCGAATCCCAACGGGGAGCCATTATCATCATCGTTGGTTTCTCTCGCATCTCTTAACGACTTACATCATTGGCTGGTAATCAGATGGTGTTTTCCCATGCTCGACTTCATATCACATATTCGCATGGTTAGAATTGTACTTATGCGATCAAGTGAACGAGATAGAAGACCCCATATCTAGTTTCATCCATCCGGACTGCGATTTCAGTAGTAGTACCACATCATCTGTACGATGGTCTTTACACAGATGGTCATCATATCATGGGTCTATATCTGTAGATTACTTTTTAATGTTATGATAGTTTATTTTTTGAGTATGGGTATGCCTCCCTCAACAATTCATGTCCAAGATGGAAAAGATATCATGATGTAATGTATTGTAATTGATGCATGTCGCCGTCCACTTCAGATCCTACTCATCACATCGTAAAGCATATCATTCAACATTATCATTTTTGACTTCATGCTTTAGGGGCAGTTGTTACAGGTCAATTTGGGCATCACTCCCAAAACCCAGACCAATATCAATTAGGGTCTATCATACTCTATATTAGTTGTTGCATGCCCTAAACAAGTCATCCCATTGATGGTTTTCCTCCATGAAAGTTTAACTGCTTGGATACTAGTTGAAGTGTTCCGTTAAGCCATCGACGAACCCCTAGACTACAGTAAGTGCTTTGTAGAGCATCTACTCCCATGAAAATTTGTGTTGCAGAGCATCTAGGCCCATTTTGCAGTGCGTTGGTCGAATGGGAGTGAATTGTTCATAGGATTTCGGGAATCTTCCCACCCTCTAGTGGCTTCTATAAGTTGTTCCAGCTATCACATCATTTTATAACTTCGAATATGGATACCATGGAGCCATTGAACCTCTTATCCTCCTATTCCCATGAACAAGGAAGCCTCTTCATCCATTTTTGGAAAAGACATTCAATGATCCATTAATGTCAAACTACCTTCACTCTTTATAAATTGAGCACTGATCACAGTGCACAAGAGAGCAAGAATTTGAATTAGTAGAGTTATGCTGGTGAGATCACATCTCTTGGAGGTGTCATTTGCATGTACTTTTATGCTGCTGGAGTGATGCTGCTATGTGATGAGGATAAGACTGAAGCTGGAGCGAGTTGACATAGAATCGATCCAACTGGTTGTAACTTCTCCTTCTACTTCATAATAAATAGTTTTGTTCCTTTCCTAATACATGTGTTCATGATGTTATATGTGTATTTTCAAATGCAATCGATTCAATGTGTTTAACATGAATAGATCATTTGCCTTTATGTCGTTTTCTGTCTTTTGTTTGCCATTACAAGTACCAATCAAATGAGTTTAGTTCGATTGAGAGTGACAAAAGTGACAAAAGGGAGGCGAGAAATAGTGAAAAATCACAAGTAGGTGTTATTCCCTTATCTATTCATTTTAAGGAAAAGGTCAAATATCTTTATTTTGTTGTTCTAAGTGCGACCACCACACTTAGGGAAAACATATCTATCCGTAGGTTTGATTTTCTTAAAACAATGAGGTGCTCTTTTTGTAAATATAGGCATACCTTATCACCAACCTCAAACTTGTGTGGAATCCTCTGCTATCCATTTCCCTGCTTGTACTTGGCATTGGCCTTATGCAGGATATCATGGACTTGTTTTTTGAGGTGTTGGATCTGCTCAAAAAATTTGGCTTCCATTTCTACCTCGATTTGAGCATGGGACGACTCGGTCAATGGATGCAATGGGCATAGCTACATCAATTGGGGCTGATAGTTGGTATACCAAGAACACTTAAAAATGACTATGATCAATAAAGACGTGGAGGTCTCTGTTATAACTATGTTAAACATATGGATTTTTTTCATCCCATGTACATAGATGCTTGGATTTGTACATGCATAGGATATGCACAATCATCGTGTTGACCACTTCTGATTTTCGATATAATGGGGGATGAAAGGCAGTCGATTTTTTCAACTTGGTATCCATGAGACACCATAGGATGGACCAAAAGGTGTTACAAAACTTGCTACCCCTATCCAAAATAATGGTCCAAGGTAGCCTGAAATGAACCCAAACATGCTCAAATAAGAGTTTAGTAGTGGCTTCAACCGTGATACTCTTCTTTCCTAGTGCTTGAATGACCATATTAGAGAACTAATTGACCACTGAAAACACATAGTCATTGCCATGCATCTTGGTGGATGGAAAACCTGACATGTATCCGTGGTGATTAACTCCCAAAGCTTGTCTAGGGTAGGTAGAGGAGTGTACAACCCTTGTTTCTTGATGGTTGGTTTAGCAATGGCACAAACAATGCTTTATTTGATATATCGTTGGACATCTTACCGAAGATTTGGTCAGTATAAATATTATTGGATTAATGATGCTATCTTCTCCACACCAAATTTCCCTACCACCCGACTGTAATGTGACTCTTAAATCAACTTGGAATGCTTGAAGGAACACAAAGGTGGCCGAGGTAACACAACATTGCATCCTAGAGGTGGAAGTATGGAACTTGCTTTCCTGCCATCGACATTTGGTATGTGGCAGTGAATTTCAAGTCAATGTTGTATAATTGTGGCCACCCAGAGGTCTTGTGCACACAAGAGTTAAGAACTGTGGTTAGCGCCACAATTAGCGGCTGAATGAGGTATTTTGTGACATGATTGGTGCCACCCTTCTCAAATTTGATGTTCAAATAAAATTGTTGCGAGTATGTGGACCATTTATTATGGAAGTCATTTTATAACTTTCCTTGTATCCATATAACTTATATAGGAATGTGATAAGTGTGGATGATTGTTTCCTTCCCCATAATATAATGCTACCGTTGTCGACAAACCTACAAGATGGATTACATCTAGTTATCATAAGTGGGTATATTCATACAGTGTCAATGAGTTTTTTTCACTATGATATGTCACTATATTTACTTACTGAGTGAGAAAGGCACCAATAGAATAGTCACAGGCATTTGTCTCGATCTTAAATGGATGTTGCATGTATAGTAGGGTGAGGATTGGTATAGAGAAAAGGCCATGTTTCATATCATCAAATCTATTACGTTGTGACTCATTAAAAAAAGAAGAAGATTTTTCTCCTCCCTTGGTCACTTGAATTAAGGGCTTAGTGATATAAGAGGACCCCAAGAAGTTAGTAAGGCCCAAGAAGCTAAGATGCTCTGTTAGAGTCGTCGAGGTTGGCTAATCCTAAATGACTTGGATCTTGGCTAGAACCACATTCACACCTTACTTGATCAGAACTGGATCATGGACCTAAGTGATAGCTCAAAATTAAAAGTGTTTGGAAGTTTTCCAAACCTGAGTGACCGGATAGATCTCGTCTTCCTGATTCTGACACCATGAACGGTTCGAAAAACCGACACCGTATGAAGAATTTATCTCAGTTTGAAAAGTCCAGTAAACTGCAATTTTTGGACTTTGACCAAGTTTGACTAGATTTTGGGAAATTAAAAAATAAAAAATAAAAAAAATCCAGGGAATATTATTGGAATATTCTTGGAATATTCCCCAAAAAGTTCCATTCAGACCAATCAAATCATACCAAGTGGCACGTTGTGGTTTGTTAGATTAAAAACACGTGTTTTAGTTTGGGCCAATGGGAGGCCGCCACGTGGCCCATGCACATTGGTGCAAAATTTTTTGGACTTGCCGGGAGTCGACCACCTGACCTCTCGCCTATAGCACCCACATCTTACCATCAGGCTATATGATGGATCTTAACTATATAGCATTTGAATTGATTTAACGTTTAACGGTTTTCAATTTGTGGATCTAGAGGGGCCAACCCCTCCCCATGCGCTCAAGCGTTGTGACCCTGGGCCAAGGCTCCAAGCCACTAACCGACGGTTCCGTTTAATATTTAAAACA